>JADLZL010000453.1:0-14313 GCA_015844335.1 Chrysopogon serrulatus | reverse complement strand
GGATGGTGTGCAAGATGGACACAAGGGTTTATCTTGGTTCGGGCGGATGATGGCCCCTCGTCCGATGGGGTGGGGAGAACTTGTATTATCTTGCATCGAAGTGCTTGTAGGTAGGGTGTACAAGCGGTGTGAGAGAGGGACCCGATCCCAAGTCTCGTGGTGATTGAGTGAAGTGCCAATATCGAGCTTGTGGGTGCGTCTATGTGAACTGTTGTCTCACAGGGCCTGCCTCCCCTTTTATAGCCGTAAGGGGGTAGGGGAGTTACATAGAGTTGCCGTATGTGAGAAAGGCTCTTTTCTCTGGTTCAAGGCCTCGGGCCCTTAACCGCCATCCCTTGCCAGAGGCCACGGCATGGGCCCTTGCCTTGTTCTTTGGCGCGACAGGGGGCATGGGCGTGGCTGCCCGAAGAGTCGCATCCCCTGTCACATCAATGGAAGGAGCGGATGTCCCGTAGGAGTTGATGGAGGGCCGGGAGTCGTATCATCCCCGGTGGCGTCTTGTAGCTTTGACTCGCCACGGTCCCGAGGCTCGGAGGGCCTCGGCGCTGTCGCCCGTCTGTGAGGTGGTTGGCACAGGGAAGAGCCGTCATCGGGGCAATCGCCGCCCGTCCGGGCTCGAAAAAACCGGGAGGCACTGTTGCTTTGACCGGCGCCCTACTTGGCGACTCACATGCGGAGGATGATCTTGGGTGAGCCCTTGGCTTGGCGGCCGCCGCCTCGGGGCCTCGGTGACTTGACCTGTCGAGAAGGGTTAGACAACACGGTGCCCCCCACAGAGGCGAGGCATGGCCTCCTTTGTGGAGGATAACGTAATCCCGAGAGTCGTGGCCCGGGCGTCTCCCATCCCACCCGAGGGGGGGATAGCGTTACCTCGACAAAATGCTGTGGGAAGGCGGGCGGGCGGATATACGTTAAGTCGGGGGCTGGTTTGACCGGGAAGTGCGCGCCCGTCAGAGGCACTGGCCGCCGGGGGGGCTCGGGTGAGGCGGAAGACGGGCCTTCGTTCGAGGCCAGACGCCGAGGGCTCGGTCGAGGCGGAGAATGGATTCCGTCAAGAGGCCCAGTATTTGGGGGGCTCGGGGCGGAGGGAAAATTGGCTCTCGTCCGGAGCCCTTGGCGGGGAGTGGGCTCGGATGGGCCAGCCGGAGGCGCGCGCTTGCTCTTGTGCCGGCGTCGTGGCCCGGCTAGAGCAGCGGGAGGTCCGTTGGGCTGCGCTTTGCGTTTGTTGGTCTTTCCTTAGGGGGCCCTTATTTTGGTCCCCCAGCAGTAGCCCCAGAGCCTGCGGAGGGTGGGAGCACTCGTTCGGAGGCGAGGTCGTGCTTCCTCGGTTGCTAGCGACACACTCCGCGGGTGCTGGCGCAAGCGCCCAGTGGAGTGTAGCCCCAGGGCCTCGGTGGAGTGCAGGGGACTCCTTCGAGGGGCTTGCGGTTAACTCGTGCGATGCGGTTTGAGGTTATCTTGGGAGCCGTCTCGGGAGCCGTGCTCTCGGTGGGGGGGCCTTGGCCCTCCGCCGCGAGTGTAACCCCGGGCCTCGGAGGAGTGTGAGTACTCGTCCGGGGGCTTGTGCGTGTTTTTGGTGGACGAGCGGTTCATCTTGCCGAGCCCCCGTGCCCTCGTAGCAGCGAGGGAACCGGGTTGGTACTTTAGTCGTTAGTTTTTTACGTACCTCGGCTTCCCTTCCGCGAGGGAGGAGGGTGGACTTCATCGTGCTATCGTCGGCGAGTGTCGAACACGATTAGGCCCGATGAGCCGTTAGCGGGTGGATCCAAGTGAACCGCTTTGTGCCCGTTCGCTAGGGGTTGTTGGGCCGGGCCTTGATTCATAAGAGCCGCCGCGGTATGCACGAGGCGGGGCTCGGGTCCCATCCACCGGGTCCCGAGGGGCTCGGTGCTCTCCCACGCGGGATCCCCCTACTCTGGCTGCCATGCTGGCCTCGGATGCTTGCTAGGGGCGGCCCCGGCTTGCGTGGGGGCCAGGCTGTGTATGAGGCCGTCAGAGCTGCCCCGACTCTATTGCCCTGAGGTGGCTGTCGAACCCTTAGATGAGCCAGCCTGCGAACCTCTGGACCGTAAATGGGCCGTCGCCCGGGCTCTTTCGCGGAGAAGGAACCCCTGTATTGCCCCGTCGCGGGGCGTGGACGCGTTTTTTCAGGCGGCCAGCGCGGGATGTGAAGCGCCGAGCGTGTGGTGGCGGGCCCCACGTTCTCCGTCGTGGCAGTTGCCGTGCGCGTGTTCGTGGGTCCCACGAGGGATGTGATGTCGCGGCGCTGCGGCTTTCGGCTGTGACCACAGCGGTGGTAGGGGCCCGGGCTCCGTGGCCCCGGATCGCTTAATGAGGATGTGCCGTGCAACGTGTGGTTGTTGAGCCCGTGTGGCTGCGACGCCCCGTCTTGCCCGGCACCTCGGGCCGTCTTGTGGTGTTACAATCAGTGGGCGCATCGTGGGCGATATGCACTTAATGCAAAGAGGGAGGCGTCGGGTATAAATACACAATGCGGCGGCGCGTTGGCCTTCTTCTCTCGCTTCTTTGCTATTCTTTGCCCTTGCCTTCTTTTTGCCGCCCGAGAGAGAAAAGAGCTCGAGCCCGCCCGGTGAGAGAAGAGGGGAAGCCTTCCACGCCGTCTTCCTAGCCCGTCCTTGCCTTCTCGATGGCGCCCAGGCCCGGCGTCGTCGGCGTTGCGGAGTGGGAGTCGTGCTCCGTGGCGGAGGCCGAGCTGGTGGCCCAGTGGAGAAAGGGTCTTCTCCTCGTCGGACCCGACATCGGCGGCCGGAGTGGATCGTTCCACCGCCCGGATCACCAGTACCCGCGCCCTCCGTCGGGGTATGTCGTGAGCTTCACGGCGTTCCACAGCGTGGAGTTCGGGATGCCGGTGGGGCGCTTCCTCCGTGCGCTCACCGGGCATTACGACTGGGGCTCCACAATCTAAGCCCCCAATTGCATCTCCCATGCCGCGGTCTTCGTGGCCTGTGTCGAGAGCTACCTCGGCGTCGGCATGCTGGGACCTATGGCTTCACTTCTTCGAGGCCACCCTTTTCCTGAAATCTCCGCCCGAGGCGAAGGAAGGAGGAAGGAGAAGGAGAGGAGAAGGAGAAGGGGGAGGGGGCCGTCCCAGGCCCGGCGGTACTTGCTGCAGGCTGCGGTCCAAAAACAGCCAGGGATTACATCCGGCCGAGGCTCGCCACCTCGAACCGGCGGGCAGCACAGTAAGTGGTTCTACCTTCGCAATGGCGGCGGGCACCTGCCCGCCTTCACCGGGAAGGTGTTCACCTTCGAGCCGCCATCGTGGCGGCGAAATCCCCGAGAAGGTGACCCAGCTAGGAGGGTGTTCACCACCTTCCTTGCTTGACCAAAGGCAGGTCTGGACGCCTCGGCGGTGATCGCCGCCTTCCAAAAAAGCGGCGTGCTGCCGCTCATGCATCGGCGCCAGCTGTATTTGTATGACATGCGGCCCGGCAGCAACTGGGTGGGAACCCGGATGGCGGCCGAGGACCTCCCGAGGTACGCCGAGGTCCTCAACCCGAAGAAGGCGGCGTTGGTGGAGCCCTCGCAGCTGCTCAAGATCCCGATGCGGCGGACGGGGATTACATCAGTCTGAGTAAGGCTCGCCCGTGCGCTCCGTTCCTCTTCTTCTTCTTCTTTACGTTAATCGATTATCTTGCGAGGGGTGGGGGAAGCTCAGGCGTCAAAGCCCCCGATCGCCCCCTTGGAGAAGAAGGCCAACCCCGTGACAGCCTTGGAGGCGGATAAGAAGAAAAAGGAAACAGCGGCAGCGGAAACGCCCTAAGCGAGAAGGAAGGAGGACTGGCTCGGCTGCGGCGGCGCCAGGAGCAGGAACCTCCCAGGGGCCGGCGCCGTCGGACACCACTGAATACAGTGATGGCGACAGCGACGACGAGGTGGAGTGGGGCGAGGACAGGCTGAACCGTTGCACTGGGGTTGGATGCCCCAGAGGTGGCGGATTTGGGGCCGCGCAGCTCCCGGCCAGGCGTCCCCCAGGGAGGAAGTGCGACGTCGCGAGGAAAGGAGGCAGCCGAGCCCTCCCCCGCGAGCCCGTTCCCGCGGCCGCTCGCATCGGCTAAGGCGGGTCGGAGGGCACTTGGCGGGGCACCTCCGGGGAGCGCGGTCGGCGGGGCACCCAGGCCCCCCCCCGCAGGGAGGGTCCCGTTCAGCGCCAAGATTAAATTGCGCGGGTAAGTCATGTCCACGCCTTCTTTGTTGTCCCCGGCGTTCGCTTCTTTTCACTGCAGATTCTTACCTTGTGCCCATCCACGCTGAAGCGCCGGTCGCGATGGATCTGGCGCCCCCCCTCGCCCCTCGGGAAACAGCTAAGGCGAGGGGCGGGGGCTGAGCCTCCTCGGTTCCGCCGTCGAGACAACGGTGCCGGGACGAGGAGAAGAAAGAAAGCCGAGGAGCTGCCGTCCACGGGGCGGTCCTCGGCGGCCAGGCTGTGGCGCAGAGGCGTCCGCCCGGGGGACCGAGGGGTGCGCCCGTGTGGCGCAGTCGAAAGGGCCGGCAGTCGGGCGGGCACCGCCGGGGGCGGCCCGGAGGGCGCCCGGGGAGGGCGGCGTGGTGATCCTGGCCGTGTCGGCCCGGGCGGACTCCTCGGTGTCGAGCCCGAGGTAAGCGATGGAAAGGCCCGCGGTGGTCGCCCCTGCCACCGGCTATGACCGGGCGGAGCCGACCTCGGCCCCTCACCAAGCCGCGGCCACCGGGCGGGGAGCCACCTCGGCGGAGGGAGGAGCCGGGGAGGCGCAGGTGACCCGGCGCCCGTGGGTGCCACGGCCTCGGCGGAGCGTCCGGTGAGCAGCCCGCCCCGGGAGCCTACCTTGTCAGAGGAGCCAGCCGCCCTGGGGGCCCTGGAGAGGCAGGGGCCTTTGCGCCAGGCAGCGCCAAGGAGGGGAGGATCTGGGTGGCGTGGCGGACTGCGTCGGCCACTACGAGAAGGCCGCCCGGACCATCGTGTCGGGGTTGTGCCGGAGCTCCCCCTTGCTTCGGGTGAGTGGCCTTTCAGCCCTCTTTCCCTCGGGGAGCGTCTTCCTAGCGGCCGGGCTGGCTGGAGAAGCGCGTGTTGCAGGATTTGGCGCAGATGTCGGCGGGAGTCGGAGGTTCTCCAGCGCGTCGGCCAGCCTTCACGACCCGTACCTTCAGCGAAGGGGCTTGGTCGCCCGGTGGCACGGCGGCCGTGTCGGAGAAAGGAACGCCCGAGCTCGAGAAGCTCCGCCTTCTCGTCTCCCAGCTGCAGGCCGAGGCCACGGCGGCACGCGAGGGCGCCACCCTCGCTAGGGACATCGCGGCGGGCCACGCCGGAGCCTTGACCAGCTCCGGACGGAGAAAGGAGGCGGTGGTCGCCGAGGCCTCGCGCTCTGCGGACTCCATCAGGTCCACATCCCGAGAAAATTTGGAGGCCTCGGAGGCTGGCGCGCCGTCTGGGCAGTACTCAAGCTGAAGGGCGCGGCCTTGCGAGATCGGTGAGAACGAGACCCTCCGCGGCCAAATGCGAGGTAAACTGGCCCGTGGCCTTCGTGCACATGTTACACCGCCAGAAAGCCTAACTCTCGGGTTCTTGCAAACTTTGTAGGGCAGGGTGGCAGAGCTGAAGGAGAGCCTCTCCGTGTCGCAGGCCGCCTACAACTCAGCGCAGGGCGAGCTTGAGACCACGACCTTGGGAGGCCCACGGCCGTCTGCGCCCCGGTGGAGGAGCCGGCGGCAACTTGTGTCCTTGGTGGCGGCGGTGTCGCAGCGGGTGGAGCGCGTGCGCTCGAGGCCCTCCGAGTCGGCGTGTCGCACACGCTCGCGCTGACCATGTCCCACTACTGGCTCGACCTCCCTCGGATCGTCGAGGGGCTCATCGTGGCGAAGAGGAGATGGGGCACGAGACCCGATGTCTTTGGCCCAACTTCGTCGAGGAGCCCGAGAAAAAGCGGGGCTCCCGCCACTGCTTGGTGGCTACTTTTGCGCCCGCCGTCGTCTCCACTCCTCCGGATGAAGCTAGTGGCGCCGAGGCTGCGGTCGCCGAGTCGTGACCGCCGAGGTCGCGGATCTTTGGTGCTTGGAGGCGCCGAGACCACGGATCTTTGCGGCCCGAGGCCCCAAGGCCGTGGATGTCGCCACCCAAGGCGTTGGTGGCCGGGCGCCCCCCATAGACCACTGCAGGCTGGGCCCAAGTGCCCATGTAAATAAAAGTTTATGTTGATTTTGTGTTAATGAAACAACTTTTATGTGAATCGGTCCGTCGAGGCTTTATGCTTTCTTGCACTAGTTTTTCCGTTGTCTCTCTCGTTTCCGTTTGCACTCGTTACTTAGTTTCGCGGGGGCGCTTTGCGGCCGGGGTTGCTTTTAGCCAAAGGTAGGGGAATGCGTGGCGGTTGTCACGACCCGTTGCCCTTTTGTGTCGGCGACCTCCTCGCGGCACTTGGGGGCGTCCTTTATCGAGGGGCAGCAAGCGGAGGCACCGTGGCGCTTCGGGCGTAGGTAGCCTCGTGGCTCGGCCATCCTCGGCCTCGGGATAATATCTTCCTTTGTCTAAGGGCAGCGGCGGAGGCACCGTGGCGCTCGGGCGTAGGTAGCCTCGTGGCTCGGCCGCCCTTAACCGGGATGATATCAGCCGTGCCTTTTCCTAAATCTTGCGAGCTTTTTCGGGGAGCGTAGAGTATACGTAAAACAGCCGGGGAAAGCGAAAAAAAGATTTTTTTGAGGGTGCTCTCAGGGAGGGTTCCCCCCCCCGCTAGCCCCAGGGAGGCTCGATTTTGGTGAGTCAAAACCGAGGTCTCCACGGAGTCTACCGAGGACAAATTATTGTGACTTGGGAAAAAAAACGACCAAGGATTTAGTTTTTCTTTAGCGAGGGGTACAAAGTGTATGTACAACGCTTGGAAATTCTAAGGGTAAAAGCGACGTAGGCTGTTGGATGTTCCGAGGCGTTGTTGAGGACCTCGCCCGGCCTCGTTGGCGAGCTTATGCGTGCCCGGCTTGAGGACTTCGGCGATGATGAAGGGCCCCTCCCAAGGCGGCGTGAGCTTGTGGCGCCCTCTGTTGTCTGTCGGAGGCAGGCACCAAGTCGCCTTCCTTGAGGTCTCAGTGCAGACCCGTTGGTCGTGTTAGCGTCGGAGGGGGGGGCGGTATCTTGCCGAGTGTAGAAGGGCTGCGTCCCTAGCTTCCTCGAGCATGTCCAGCCGAATCCTCCCGAGCCACTTGGTTTCGTGTTTCATCATAGGCCTTGAGCCTCGGGGACCCGAACTCCAAGTCGGTGGGCAGCATAGCTTCGGCACCGTACACCGGGGAAGAAAGGCGTAAACCCCGTGGCTCGGCTTGTCGTCGTCACGAGGCTCCGGAGGACCGGGGGGAGCTCCTCCCGCCACCCACCTTTTGCCGAACTTGTCGAGCTTGTTGAAGATCCGAGGCTTGAGTCCTTGCGGTATCATCCCGTTGGCCCGTTCCACCTGCCCGTTCGTGCGGGGGGTGCGCGGCGAGGACCCGAGCGATGCGTATCGATGCTCATCGCGAAGTTTGGAAACTTCGCCCTGTGAGCTGGGTGCCGTGGTCGGTGATGATGGAGTTCGGGACTCCAAAGCGGTGGGCGATGTCGGTGAAGAAGAGCACCGCCTGCTCGGACCGAATGTTGGTGGCGCGGCGCCTCGATCCACTTGGAGAACTTGTCGATGGCGACAGCGGTGAGTGAAAGCCCGGGCGCCTTCTTGAGGGTCCCACCGGGTCCAATCCCCACACGGCGAAAGGCCATGTGATGGGGATGATGCAGCACTGGCCGGCAGGTGCGTCGCGGCGTAATGCGACACCCTTCAGCAGTGCGTACCACCTCGGTGGCATCGGTGACCCTTGGTTGGCCGGTAGAACCCACAGTCGGAAGCGCTACCCGGCGAGGGAGGCGGGGGCGGCGTGGTGGCCGCCGCGCACCAGCGTGGATCTTGCGGACGAGGGGCAAGGCCCTCCTCGGCTATGATGCATCGTTTGTAGGACCCACGGGGGGCTTCGTTTGTAGAGCTCGTCCTCTATAACGGCAAAGGACATTGCTCTTCTCGCGATGCGCTGGCTCGGTTGAAGTCCTCGGGGAGGACCCCTCGGGCGATCCGGTCGGTATGGCTTCCTCGATCCGGCTTGGGCTCGGCCTCTCGGTCCCTTCCGTCGATCTCCATGACCTCGGCATCCGGCCCGGGGGCGTCTCGGAGGCCGAGGGAGCCGGATGCGAGAGGGGGCCTCGGGCGTCTCCCGGCCCCCCGGGGAGGTCGGGGCGTTTTTCGAGGCCTCTTCTTGCCCGCCGAGGGGCGGCAGAGGAGCCCATGAGGTCTTTGGTGAAGGCGTCGGGGAGGCTGGGGCCCTCCCAGCGGCGATCTTGGCGAGTTCGTCGGCGGCCGTTGTGCCTCCGGACAACATGGTTGAGCTCGAGGCCGTCGAACCTGCCCTCCCGAGGCGCGTACCGCCTTGCGATGCAGCGTCCATCTTGGGGTCGTGGCAGCTCGAGTCCTTCATGACTTGATCGATGGCCAGCTGCGAGTCCCCCGGACGTCGAGGTGCTTGGCGCCAAGTTCGGCGGCGATCTTCAACTTTGTTGAGCAGGCCTTCGTGATACGCCATATTATTCGATCTTTGGGAAGTGAAGGCGGATTAATACCGCATGTGCACCAGGGGGCGAAGAAGGAGGCGGCGCCGGCTCCGGTCTTCATTAGGGACCCGTCAAAGTACATGGTCCACATTCCGCTGAAGGCTGGGGTGGTGGTAGGCGAGTGTCGGTCCACTCCCGCGAGGAAGTCGGCTAGGACACGAGATTTGATGGCCTTTCTTGGCGCGTAGGAGAGGGTCTCTCCCATAAGCTCAACGGACCACTTGGCGACCCGCCCCAGAGACCTCCCAATTTTGGAGGATCTCCCCTAACAGGAAGGAAGAAACCACCGTCACGGGGTGGGCGTCGAGAAGTAGTCTTGGGAGCTTCTGGCCGGGTCGGGACAACCACGTAGAGCAGCTTTTGGATCTGCGGGTAGCGGACCTTGGTCTCGGACAAAACCTCGCTGATGAAGTGGGCCAGGCCTGCGGATCGGCGGTGTGTGGCCCTCCTCACATCTTTCGGCGGCGATGGGCTGCTTGCCCGACCACACAGGTGGTCGCGGCGGCACTAAGAAGGAGGGTTCACCTTCGGCCGGGCGGGGCGAGGATCGGGGCGCTAGTGAGGCGATCTTGAGGTTGTCGAGGGCCTCTGGGCCTCGGAGGTCGGGAGGCGCTCGGACTTTCTCAAGAGCGTCTGAGGGGGGACCCTTCTCGTTGAGCCGCGAGATGAAAACAGTTGAGCCGCCCGGGGCAGCCATGACTTCATTTGCACGCCCTTGGGGTCCTTGATCGGCCCCATACCCGTCACCGCGGTCACCTTCTCGGGTTGGGCTCGATGCCGCGCAGGAGGCGATGAACCCAAGGAGCATGCCTCGGGGGACCCCGAGGCGCACTTCTCGGGGTTGAGCTTGGCGTTCTTGGCCTTGAGACAACTGGCGATCTCGAGGTCGGAGATGAGGTCGTCGGTCCCTTTGGTCTTGACCACGATGTCGTCGGCGTAGGCCTCTACGGTTTTCGCCCGATGTGGTCGCCGAAGGCGCCATGCACCGCTGGTACGTGGCCCTGCGTTCACGAGTCGAAGGGCATCGTTACGTAGCGATTACATGCCAAGCGGGGTGATGAAGGACGTCGCGAGCTGGTCGGACTCCTTCATCTTTATTTGGTGGTAGCCGGAATAAGCATCAAGGAAGGATAAGAGCTCACACCCGAGGTGGAGTCGACTATCGATCAATGCGTGGTAAGGGAAAGGGGACTTTCGGACATACTTTATTTAAACTAGTGTAGTCTACACACATCCTCCATTTCCCACTCTTTTTCCTAACTATTACGAGGATTAGATAACCACTCGGGGGTGGAACACCTCCTTGATGAATCCGGCCGCCAAAAGCTTGTTCACCTCCTCGCCCGATGGCCTGCGTTTCTCCTCGTCAGTCGGCGCGACGCATTGCTTCACCGGTGCGGACCCGGCCGGATATCAAGGGAGTCTTGTGGCGACATCCCTCGAGAATGCACAGCATGTCGAGGGACTCACGCGAAAATGTCGTGTTCGCGCGGAGAAAGTCGGCAAGCACTTGCTTCCTATTTGGGGTCGAGGGAGCCGCAGATTTTCACCGTCTTCTTGGGGACGAGGTGGAGGGGTCGGCGGGACCTTCCTCACCCGTCGGACGGCTCGAAGGTGCCGGCATGGCGCTTAGTCGAGAGCCTCGGAGGCGGCCATGGCCTCGGCGTGCTCGATGGCCTCCACGTCGCGATTGAGCAGCGTGCTCGTAGGAGGAGCCAACGGTGATAGCGCCGTTGGGGCTGGCATCTTGAGAAGGAGATAGGTGTAGTTGGGGACCGCCATGAACCCAGCGTCTGGCGGGGCGTCAGAGGATGCCGTGGTAGGTTCCCGGAAGTCAACCACGTCGAAGGTGATGACCTCCCTTGCGGTAGTTCGATGGCGTTCCGAAGGCGACGGGGGAGATCGATCTGCCCGAGGGGCCAAGCACGCTGCACGCACGATCCCCCTGAAAGGGGAGTTGGAAAGGTCGGAGGTGCGGGGCGCTCCATCCCGATAAATGAGGGTTTCGGAGTAGAGGATGTTGAGGCGCTGCCGCCATCCATCGGCATCTTCGTGAGCGAGCGTTACCCGACGACGGGGGTCCATTACGGCGGGTACCTCCCGGGGTTCGGCACGTAGGCGGGTGGTCGTCGATGCCATAGGTGATGGCGTCGGCCGACCACGGCAGTCTTTGTGGCGTGGCGGGGCGTACCAAGAACGGGAGAGGTTCGCCGGGAGGCCTCCGATGACCATGAAGACATCGTGGACTTCCGGGAACCCGTCACCCCCGCCTTCGTCCTCCTTCTCCTTCTTCCTCTTGTCCTCGGGCGGGGGAAGTTTCTGGTAGAACCGGCAGGCCAAGTCACACTCCCCCATGGTGTGCTTGACGGGGAACTTGTGGAAGGGGCATGACTTCTTGAGCATGTCGTCCGGCGCCCGGGCCGGGGGGCGGGAGTGCTGCGGTCGGCCGCCATGGCGAGGTCATCCTCGGAGCCTTCCTCCTTCTTGCCTTGCTTGCTCCTCCGCTTGCCCTTTTTGTTCTTCTTAAACTCACGGGCGGCTGCTGCATCGGCTCCCTCATCATACACTTCCCCTTGTTCTTGGCACCGCGGAAGATGGCCCCCAACTTTGCTTCCTCGCCGGGCCCAAAGTTCGTGGCTACCTCGAACAGCTCGTTGGAGGTGGAGGGCATCTTCGGCCCGGCTCATGGACCAGCTCCTTGCAGGTTGTCCCGTCTAGGAGAGCTGATAATGGCGGCGCCCGTACGTTGGGCAGCTCGGTGCACTTCTTGGAGCGGCCCGGATGAAGTCGCAGTGACTCGTCGGACTTCTGGCGGCAGTGCCAGAGGTCCTAGACTTCCCAGGCGCACGTATGTGCCCAGAGGCCTTTCCAGACCTTGACTAGGTCGGCCCGATCCAAAAATCGTGCGGGCGGGAAGGTGCTCCAGCCATGCCGGCGGCATCGCCAGATGAAGAGGAAGGTTGCGGATGATGAGCTTGTAAGTCCGCCCCGCCCAGGCAAGCCGGGCGGTAGTCGTTGAGCCAAACCTCGGGGTTCGTTTCTCCCCGAGTATTTGGTGAGGTTGGCGGTGAGGAAGCGAAACAGGCGGTAGTCGTCGCTGGTGCGCGAGCCCTGAGGTCAGCGTTAAATCGCGGTCCTCGTCGATGTCACACCTGCCACCTAGCGTGGTGGCGGTCTCGTCCCCGTGCTCTTGCCTCCCTCACGATGTTGCAGCGTCGCCGTCGTTGAGGCTACCGTGGTTGTCTTGGATGCGCTCGGCCGGCCTTCGAGGAACCTGGTGGACGAGAGGCCTCGCGTTCCTCCGGGGACGCCCGCAGGTTCCTCGTCCTTCGGCCTTGGCGTGGTGAGCTCGACCTCTTTGGGCATGGCGGTCTCGATGTAGCCCCCGCATCTCGTCGCGGATGCGGCGCCCTTCCGAGGTGGAAGGCTCCGGCATTGCTCGGAGGAGTAAGGCTGCTGCGGCAACGTTCTGGCTCGCTCGCTGGAAGACGGGAGGATGCTCTCCCCCGTCGTTGGCGATCCTCTCGTGGGGCGTCGGGCGCGGCTGCACGTGCCGCGCAGGCTCGTGTTGGCGCGCCGCGGTTGCCTGCTCGGCGCGTCGATCTTCGCCCAGGCGGAGGCGGTCGTGGTCGAGCTTGGCCCCTAAGGTCGCGGATCTACTCCATGGTGTGTTGGCGACTCGCGGCGGCGTGGGGCGCCGCATCCTCCGCCCTCGGAGTGGGCTGAGACGGCGGGGTCCGTCGCACTTGACCCGTGGACGGGAAGCACTCGGATCCACCCAATTCGCGACCACCAGGGCGATCTGGCGGCATGCCTAGGGTCGGCGGTCCTGATCTCCGTCGTCGCTGTCGCGGCCTTCCGGTTGCCAGTCCACGAACTTCCACGTGGAAGCATTCGCGCGTCGGGTCGTACATGTCGTCCGGGGAGTCGGTCGGGGTAGCGAGGCGTGCTCAGGCGAACCACAGGGTTCGTATCCTCGAGATAGCGCTGGATCGGGTGGATGTAGCGCGTCTTGGGAGTAGCGTCGCTGCTCCTCTGCTGACAGTACTCCTCGTAGGCGTGGTTGGATCCGTCGGGGGCGTCTGCGTCGGGGTGCTCATTGGGCGCCGCCCGGCGGTGTGGATACCTCCTCCGGGCTCCCATGGTGGTGGGAGACCAATCTTGCGCCGTATGGCAACGGCGTTAGCCATGCCAAGCAGGCTGGCGTGGTGGCGGCCCGGCTGAGCGCCTCCACGGGAGGTGTCGCCCGCTACTGCGGCACCGCTGACTCCTCCTCAGGACCGCCCGGCGTCATGGTGCGTCCGTCGTGCACGGCGGGAGGCGGCGTTAATGGCGCCTCTGCGTCGGGCGGTGATGGGTCCCCGGGGCCCGTCGGGGAGGTTCTGAACTCCAGGCCCGGCGGGGAGCTCCATGTCGTCTTGGACTCCGGTCGACACGAACTCGAGCTCACCCGAATCGGATCGGGGTCCCCGGCTCCGGTGAAGTGGAGGAAAGTTGGCACCGAAGGCGCCAGGTGTCGGCAGCGTCTGGCGGCCATCAGGAGGTTTGGCGCGGGAAAAGAGGCAGAAACACACACTCCCCCACAGCGCGCCAAGCTGTCGGTGCTAGAGCTGGGTGGCCCTTGCCCCGACGAGTAAATTTGAGTGCGTGCTCCCTTTCGGATGGTGTGCAAGATGGACACAAGGGTTTATCTTGGTTCGGGTAG
This sequence comes from Chrysopogon serrulatus, assembly GCA_015844335.1. Classification (NCBI taxonomy): domain Eukaryota; kingdom Viridiplantae; phylum Streptophyta; class Magnoliopsida; order Poales; family Poaceae; genus Chrysopogon; species Chrysopogon serrulatus. The sequence continues at coordinate 991 of JADLZL010000453.1, read as the reverse complement.
ATGATGGCCCTACGTCCGGCGGGGTGGGGAGAACTTGTATTATCTTGCACGAAGTGCTTGTAGGTAGGGTGTACAAGCAATGTGAGAGGGACCATCCCAAGTCTCGTGGTGATTGAGTGAAGTGCCAATATCGAGGCTTGTGGGTGCGTCTATGTGAACACTTTGTTGTCTCACGGGCCCCTGCCTCCCCTTTTATAGCCGTAAGGGGGGTAGGGGAGTTACATAGAGTTGCCGTATGTGAGAAGCTGCTCTTTTCTCTGGTTCAAGGCCTCGGGCCGCCGCCATCCTTACGCCGAGGCCACTGGCGTGGGCCCTTGCCTTTGTTCTTTGGCCTTGGGGGCATGGGCGTGGGCTGCGAAAGTCGCATCCACATCTGCAATGGAAGGCCGGATGTCCCGTAGGAGTTGATGGAGAGGCCGGGAAGTCGTATCTGTCCCCGATGGCGTCTTTGTAGCTTTGACTCGCCACAGTCCCAAGGCTCGGAGGGCCTCGGCGCTTTCTGTCGCCCGTCTGTGAAGGTGGTTGGCACGAGGGGAAGAGCCGTCATCGGGGCAATCGCCGCCCGTCCCGGGCTCGAGAAAAACCAAAGGAGAGCCTTGTTGCTTTGACCCGGCGCCCTACTTGGCGACTCACATGCGGAGGATGATGCTGGTGACAACCCTTGGCTTGCGACGCCCCTCCGGGGCCTCGGTGACTTGACTGTCGGAAGGGTTAGACAACCGCGGTGCCCCCCACGGTGGCGAGGCATGGCCTCCAGCTGTGGAGGATAACGCGTAATCACGAGTCGTGGCGGGATGGCTCCCATCCCAGCAGGGATAAGCGTTACTCGACAAGTCTTGTGGGAAGGCGGGCGGATATCGTCAAGTCGGAGGCTGGTTTGACCCGGGAAGGAAGTCTGGCCCGTCAGAGCACAGGCTGCCGGGGGGCTCGGGTGAGGCGGAAGACCGGGCCTTCGTCCAGAGGCCCCCGTATTTGGGGGCTCGGGTGAGGC
>JADLZL010000451.1:0-16027 GCA_015844335.1 Chrysopogon serrulatus | reverse complement strand
ACCAAGCAACCGCAGCACGTGTGGCAAAGAACTCGTGTTGTTTCAGTGGAAACGAACTTGTATTACCGATTAAAGAGAATGTGTTGCAAGTGGTCGGAGCGCCGAGGTGGCAGTCAAGCGCATCGAAAACCACCCGGCTCCTCCCCTTCTCCCTCCGGGGGCAACACCGACTATTTATAGCCATCAACCGCCTCGGGCCTCGACGGTTCTACCCCTTGTCTTGTGGTCGGGAGCGCCGCCGCCTTTGAAACCCTAAGGGCACAGCTTGCCCAAGCCGTGGTCGAGCACCGTGCCGGGCTCAAGATGGTGGGGACCGGATCAAGTTCGACCGTGGACCCAGTAGTCCCTCCTCTTGCCATGCCTCCGAATCCATGGCCCAAATTCACTGGGTCCCGAATACGCGAGCCGAATTCGCCGAGCCGCCCTTTTGACCTCGTTCTCACAAAAATATCCACGGTCGTCACTCGCTCTCCGGCTTATTCGCCGCTTCTCCGATCGAATCGGCCATCGGCTCACGAATCGGGAATGTGACTCACGCCTTGGTTGGTGGGACCGCCGATGCGCCTCGAATCCGCGAATTAGGAAAACCCGACCTTGCTCGCTCGGCCTCGATCGGGCGGTTTGGTTCGGCTCGACCGGTGGCGCCGGCCGAACTCGGGCGCCCTTCCGCCGAGTCAAGCTGCATTCCGCTGGGAGCACGGCGCCGAGCGGAACGGGGCCCCGACAGACGGGTCTTGCTCCGTGATTTCGCCCACCGCTGCCGCCGCGCGCGATTGCGCGATGCTAAGGCGAAGCGGGGGCCCTAGAGGCGAGCCTTGCCCCCCAACAATAGCTCCCTTGAGGCGCCCATCGAGGCCTCGGCCTTCCGAAGGGCGGATCTCCCAAAAGGCGCCACCCGCTGAAGGTGGAGCGTTCGCCGGAAGTTGTGGTTTTTGAATTGTTATATATATATTTTTTAACGCTAAGCATCGGTGCCGGGCGCTCGCTGCCACGCCTGCTCGATTCCTCGGGGCGCGGTGACCTGGCCTAGATAAAGGCTCCCCCAGCGCTAGGGGGTGACCCTCTCGCTGCCATTTTTCACTCGTCCGCCCCTTTTCGCTTTCGGAGCTCTTGGCGCTTTTTGTTTCGGCTCGCGATTCGGCTCCGCCGCTGTTGGGTCGCCGCCTTTCTTCCTCTCAAGGTCCGTTTCGCTCTCGCTATTCATTTTTATTCTTGCATTCGTTAAAAGTTTCGCATGCCGATGGTCGTATTCGTTGTTGTATTCGCTTGGCTTTCTCCGATTAGCCTTTCTTTTTTCGCCTTTGTTGCTTAAATGTCGCCATCCCATTAATCGTTCGACTTTCGCTAGCTCGCGCCTCCTCCGCTGGATACGTTTCCGACTTTTGAGAACTCGGCGAGAGGGGGTTTCTTTGGCCAAGAAGTTACCGAATTGGGCTGTGCCTCTCCCCAGATATGGATGCCGAGGCTTCACCCGCTGATTCACATAAAGAGGAGAACGCCGAAGGCGAAGATGGGTCCGACCTATTGGGATTCCAATCGCCTCCCTGGCCCGGCGCTTATCCCTGGCGGTCGCTTGTTGACTCCTACCGAATTGCAGTTATGTTACGAAGTGTTTTTCACCGCCAAATAACCTCTTTCTCCTTTCTTCCCGGCGTCGAGGGAGATTCCACAACCGATGCCCCTACGAGGCGGTTGTATTTCTCGATTTCTTCACCGCTGGATTGGTTTCCGTTGGATGATTTCGTGGGGTCGGCGCATTTGAGCGCTTACAACGTAACTTCATCAATTGACGCCGAATGCTATTTTATGCTAGGTGTTTTCTCCTTCGCAATGAAGATGTCGGGCCGTCAAGGTTTGTTGACGCCACCACTTTACACTCTCCATCGTGAGTCTCGACAAAGTCCGATGATGAGGAGAAGTCTGAATTGGGCTCATAACTTCGCCCCGAGGACATCGGAAAATGGTGGATTGCTCATACATACCGAAACAAGTGGGAGCAATGGCGCAGCTATCGGGTTTTATTACCGAGTGTGCTCAGATTCTGACGCCGCCTCCGCAAGAAGAACGGGCTTTCGCCGCGGCACTGCTTCTGAGTCCAACCTTGGGGGTTGAAGAAGTTCGATATCTCCCCCACCCCCTGCTAAAGCGAGGACGCATTCACCGCACGGCCTAGGTCCGCATAAGCCGCGATCTGGTTGAGGAGTGGATTGCGCTCGCAAGGCGCCTCTTTGCTCAAGTCATACATTCCTCGCGCATGGCGTGCACAACGGCTACCGACTCTCAGATCGCCATTCGGGCGCCCCGACCCGCTTTTCTTCGATGCTCAGATGTGCGCCTATTGAAGCGCTACATTCGCTTGTAGGGTTCAGTGATTCTCGCTAAATTAGCGGAAACGGGCTGCTTCTCCGTGGACCGGCCGCGATTGAATCGTGGCTTTCGATCCGATGGGGTGCGTTATGGCGAAGCGCGCAAAGCGGGCGCTGATCCCCGGTGCGGCAGTTGTATTGGTCAGGCTCGCTGTCGAGGGTCTCGCGCCCCGCGAATTGGATTCTTAAACTGGGCCAAGGAGCCCGCTGGATGTACAAATTGGGCGAGATTTGGCCAAGCCTCACAAACGTAGCCGAAAGGTGATGTTTGGCGACTCGCCTCGGCCATCGAGCTAGACCAAGAGAGGTCTCGTTTAAGCTTCCTGAGTCCAAGATTCGCCGACACACTTGGACTTTCGGGATTAACCGATGCCTTGTCTTTTTCTTTGTTTACGTGATTCTGACGACGCCGAGGAGATGGCTCCACAAAGTCTCACAAGATTCAACATGTTGTTTCCGCATCAACGACGACATGTCGCCCTACTCGATGCCAAGCTCGATAAGTCCGCTGCAAATAAGAAGGGGAAGGTGGGATGAGGCCGCAAACGTAAAGGTGGGTGGTCAAGAAGAAGCCGAGGGCTGCCGAGGCCTCGAGGCGCAAGGGCGCTGTGCGGAGCCCCTCCTTTTTTTGGCGAAAGAGAAAGGTCCAAGTTATGTAAGAGCCGCTTTATCGCGAAAGTCTTCGCTACTACCCGTGATATGCTCGATAATCGCCTTTTGGCATTTGACACTTTGACCTTTCTACCAGCAGCCGGGACTATGGTGATCCCCGCTTTTATTCCGTTTTCGCCTTCCTCCGGACACCGAATTCGCGAAAGGAATGATCTTATCGTATTGCTCGTGTTCTAGGTGCCTCATCCCGAGCGAATTTGGCGTAATTTCGATTGTAGCGGTCGGGTCTTGCCGACTCGATGAAGGCGCTTTTGATTGCCGCACTCTCCTTCTGAAAGAGCCGCTCTAGAGCGATCTTTCTGTCGTCGTGGACAAGACTATCCTTATGATGTCGCCGATTCCACGAGATCAGCGTGAAGTGTCATAATTTGGGTCCGTGGTCGCAATGCTTTTGTGTTTGTTTTTTTAGCTTTCTCTCGCCTCCGTCTGCTTTATCGACACTTTCGTTGTCGATTCGGGTTTTGAAGGCGCTTTTGATTTCGTGCACTCGCCAAGGTCGATTCAGAAACGGTCCTTGAGCAAGACTCGAAAAAGAAAACCAAGAAGATCCAGACCTTGAGCCTGGTTACTCAACTTCGCCGGAGCCAGCCAATGATGCCCAAGCAGTAAAAGGACCCGCGGCTCGGTCCGTGAGTTGGAGAAGACCGAGAGGAACGGTTCTCCCCCGCAAGGTTGCCTTTCGCCGAGGCTGCGAAAGAGGCTATCTCGGCATTCCTAGATCCGCAAGTCGCCGGGGTTGAGGTCATGCCTCCGAAAGTGACGACGAGCCCGCCCACATTTGCCTCCTCCCCGGCTTCGGGCCGAGCTGGATTCGCTGAGGGAAACCTTCACCATGCGCTGACTTCGCCGCAACCATGGCATTTCGCACTTTGTGCGCGGCCTCGAGTGAGGTGAAATGCGAAAGCATCTCAAGGCCTCGTGGATTTGAGCAGCGTTGATAACTTCGCGGTCCCAACCGAGGTGAATGACACCGCTTATCCGCTGAGCGCTTTGGTGTCGGGGGTAGCGACCTTTCGCTTTCATGCTACCTCCAAATTTGCCAAGGTATTTCGCTTGGGTTCAACTTTCGCAGCTTTGGTTTTCTTGTTTTGTCGACTTTAGTTTCGCCTCCCCCGCTTCGCAGGATAACACCGGATAAGGATCGCCTCATCGCCTCGGGTGAAGGACTACGGGCCGAAGGGACGCCGAGATGCGAGCGACGAGCGCGGACGGGGCCGGGACGCTTGAGATCCCCGAAGCCACCCTGCCGCTTCCCTTCGGACCGACGCCGCTGCCGACGTGGCGGTAGATCCTTAGTTTCGCTTAGACGCCGACTTTTGTGTGCGCAGAATGTGGCGCCGCGAAAGCCCGTGATGTTTGTAATGACTTGGTTGATGATCGATTATGTGCGCAGGTTCCCCTGCTAGCCCGCGCACCGACCAGATAGTCACCGGGCCATAAACCGAGATGGTCTTCATGTCTACGTCGCCTTTGGTTTCGACATCGCTGTAAAATTTCCTTAGCGGTTATCTCGACTTCATGGATTCAAAGGCTGGCCATGATCATGATCGCAAAATCAAAAGTTTTTTGCTAGTCTCGATCCGGGCGGTTATAGCTATCAGCGCCAAAGCTCGCTGCTCGCCGGGCGCCCCTGGCGCTGGCCCCATGGTGCCTCCGAGATTGCACTTCGAGCCGAAGAAGGAACCCGCCGAGGAGGATGTGGCTCGGGCGCGCCATTACTTTTTATTCCCCCGTCGTGATGTATTATATTGTCTTTGTTTTCGCCCGCTTATTCACGCCGCTCTTGTTTGCTAACTTAGAGATGTGTTACCCCTTGCATTCGCCGGGCCGGGCGAATTATAGTCGCGAAATGGAGCCGCCATAGCCCCTTAGCGACTTAGTTTTCTTTTCTTGAAAGGCGCCACCCCCTCGTGATCGGCTGGGCGGCCGCGAATAGAGTCGCTAAATTGAGCTGCTTCAGCCCTTTAGCGACTTAGTTTTTTTTCTTTGAAAGGCGCTTACCCCTCGCATTCGGCGGCTACCGCTTGTAGAGTCTGAATTGAGCTGCTTCCAAATTCTTAGCGACTTAGCTTTTCTTTGAAAAGGCGCCACTCCTCGCATTCGGGCGGGCCGCGAATTAGAATCACAAATTGAGCGTTTCTAGCCCCTTTAACGACTTAGCTTCTCTTCTTTGAAAGGCGCCACCCCTCGATTCACGCTGTCATAAGAATTAGAGTCGCGAATTCAGCGCTTGCAGCCCCTAGCTGACTTTGCTTTCTTTTGAAAAGGCGCTATCTCCTCGCATTCTAAGGCGGCTAGCGAATTAGAGTTGCGAATGGGAGCCGGCTTCCAAATTTCTTAGCGACTTAGCTTTCTTTCTTTGAAAGGCGCCACCCTCGCATTCACAAAGCGGTCGGCGCACTAGAGTCGCTAAATGGAGCGTTGCTAAACCCCCTTTGCGACTTAGCTTTCTTTTCTTGTAAAAGGCGCCACCCCTCGCATTCGCTGGCTATTTAATTAGGAGTCGCCGAAATGGAGCTAGAGTCGCGAATGGAGCCGTTTTTAGCGACTTAGCTTTCTTTTCTTTTTGAAAGGCGCCACCCCCTGCATTCAGCTGGGCTACTGGCGAATTAGAGTCGCGAAATGGAGCGTTGCCAACCCCTTAGCGAATTTAGTTTTCTTTCTTTGAAAAGGCGCCACCCCTTGCATTCGGCTGGGCTACCGGCGAATTAGAGTCGCGAATTGTACATGGGTGCACTTCATGGAGCGCCCTTGGCATGTATTACGCAAGGTTACATCACCAGTTCTACAAGGCTGCCTCTCTTTGGGGGACTCTAACCTGCTCCGCAAATGGGCTTGCTTCGCTTAGTAGTCAGAGATGGTGTCTCATTGAAGGTTTCCTCGCCCGCTGTTGGGTTATTTCAGGCGGCTTGCTTTGCTTTTGGCTACGCCGAAGACGGCGCCCACCCGCTTCGCCTTCCCGCATGCCTATCATGCCGACTCCGGGTTTGAGCGGTGGTCCGATTAGGCCTCTTTGCCATTGTCCATTGCTACCCGTTGAGGTGTACCTCCGAGGTCCTGCTGCCTCGCCTATTTATTGGCGGCTTCTAGTCATGCCAGTCTTCCCCGTGATTTATTTCTATCCTAGGTGTAGCCTTGACTGACGATTTAGTTGGGTTGTTCCTTCAATTATTGTCACTTGTTGCTTGTCACCGTATATAAGGGTCACGTTATTACCGAAGCGCGGTGTCTTATGCTTCCCGCTTGTTTTAGCCCCTAATTTGGGAGGATGGGCGCGGTTATGCTTTTTTCGAGCGTAGGCTGTCGGTTGCCGCTTTTATGCATGACCAACATCATACACTACTTTGGGATGAGAGAGCATTCGAAAGGCGGTTCGCCCGCTGCATCGGATCTCGTATGAATTTGCATTTTGTCGCAGCTTTCATGATCGGTCCTTCCGCAGATAGACAAGATATGTAACCTCGGTGCCGTGAAGGTTCCAAGCAATGTCGGGCCCCACGCATATGCTACCACAGGGATCACGGGCGCTTGTTTGTTGGCGCCAACGTCCGAATCACCCCGCCTCTTATCGTAGTTTCGTGGTCCGACCGGCCATGGGCTTGTCCGAGCCATGGTTGTAAGTGGATATTGTAACTATCTTGGGTACTTTTGTTCTTTTTTTATGATGCTCCTTATTTCTGTGGATTGGTCTTGTTGTGTATCTAGCTTCCGTGGTTTTATCCTCGCCATAGGTGGTGATATGCTTCGGCCGAGATGCCAAAACTTATAGGCTTTTCTATATTCGTTTTCTTGTTTTCTGGTAATCAAGCATTTTAGGCCCTTAGGCTCTTTCTCGCCTCGTCCCTCGCCTTTCGGGGATCAAGTATTCCTGGGCCCTTAGGTTTTTCTTGGCTTCGTCCCTCGCCTTTGGGGATCGGTGTTTGCTCTTCTTAGGCTGTCACACGGCTTGCCCCTCGTTTTTCTGGGATCGGTGTTTTGCCCTTAGGTTTTTCTCGCTTCTGCCCCTCACCTTTTCTGGGATCAAGTTTTTTGGCCCTTAGGTTTTTCTCGGCTGTTCCCTCGCTTTCGGGATCAAGTATTTTAGGCCCTTAGGGCTTTTCTCGGTTTCGCCCTCTCGCCTTCTGGGATCGGGTATTTTGGCCCTTAGGGCGCTTCGACTTCGGCCCCCTCGCCTTGGGATCAAGTGTTTTGGCCCTAGGCATTTTGTTTGATGCAAAGGTAAAGGCGACTTCAAGAGACGCTTTGCCGCTCGCATCCTTCACTATTACATCGAGTTGCCGATAACCTAAAACAAATGGTCTCCTTTGTCTCGCATTCGCTGCGCTTGGTTCACGCTTCATGCGGGATTAGCTTTTACGAGATTTGGTTTCTTGCATCTCAGATAAACCGAACGACGCATGCGTAGCTTTCGTGTTACAATGAGTTCAAAGTATGCTTAGAAAAGAAATCGTTATATCTTCCACCGCTATTGCGTAAAATTGAAATTTGGATAAAACGCTTCATGTTGTCTCCGTAGTTCCACCGCAGCCTGCCTCGGCGCCTTCTTCATTGAAGAGATGGAAAGTATTTTCACCGACTCGCTTGGCGACGAACGGCGGGTCCGTACTCATTGCGATTGCAGCTTTGCCTTGTTTGTTCGGGGTGACGGATGAGCACCAAGTCTCCAGACCGATGTTCTTAAGGGCACCTTTTTGTCCCTCCACGCCTTTCGCTTCGCATGATATTTATCAAGATTGTTAGCCGCCACTATTCTTATACCTTCCACATTCTCCAGTCGACGAAGTCGCCGGGCCTCACGACTCTTCCGTGAGTTGAGTCCCAAAGGATCCGAGCCCGATTTCCTCCGGTAATTGCTTCTTCGCCGTATAGCAGCTTGAACGGGTGAAACCTCGTTGCTCGACTTTGAGATGTTGTGGCCCTGCATCATGGCTTGTTAGTTCCGCCCATTTTTTCTTCTTGGCGCCGAAGAGTGACTTGAGATTGCCGAGAAGATAAGTCCATTCGCCTCGATCAAGGCTACTGCTTGTTTATGGGTGATTAATCGATGCGAAGGTGAGCTTGACGCCTAGCTCTATGCAGAAATTTCGGAATTCCGTTGAGTCGAATTGTTTGCCGTTGTCGCAGTGATGGGGCCGACACCAAACCTGCATATGATCCTTTTGCCAAGCGGCTTTTGAGTGAGCCCGATGTGATCTTTTGCCGGTTTCGCCGATCCATTTTGTGAAGTATTCCAACGCTACCGCTATGGTTTGAGATTCCCCCTGTGGATTTGTAGCGGTCCGACGATGTCGATCCCCCACCGCTGAAGCGCTGCTGGGACTATGTTTCGGTGGGTGCAAATGGCGCTGATTGGTTTCTTGCGAACATTTGACATCCTTGCAGGTCTCGGACGACTTGTTTTTTATCTTCTCATGTCATTGGCAAGAGAACCCTTGGCGCATTGCTCTATATGCGCGCGATTTCGTGCGGACTTCTATGTGTTCCGCACATTCCCGCATGAATCTCATTGAGTAAAATTTGACATTCCTCTCTCGATGCACTTTAAGAGTGGAGCCACTATTCGGTCAAGTGCAGACGCTTGCCCCGAGATCATAGAATATTGCTCGCACTGACCTGCATTTGCTCATCTTCGTGCTTGCTATTTGGTTCAAGGTTCCGCTTTAGGTATGCTATGATCTCGGATCGCCACCCTCGCCGCTATGATGTGAATTGATGCCGGTTTTTTCCTTCTTCTTCTTTGATGGCTCTTGTCAGATGTCTTTGGTAGAACACATCACGGTAACGGTGCGCTTTGAGCGGCGGCTTTTGCTAATTGGTCCGCTTTCAAGTTTTTGCCTCTTGGGATGTGCTTCATTGTGAATCCCGCGGAAGTGCTTCTCCATTCTTCTTACTACCGCTAAGTATTTGGGCTAACTCGGTTCTTTAGCGATGTAATCTTTTTCGAATGATCCGACCACCCGACCGTGAATCTGACATGACAAGCATCTTCTAACTCCCAAAGCCCTTAGCTTCCCGAAGGCCCCTGAGCACAGCCTTCAGACTCAAATATATTGTTAGTTGACGCGACCCCAAATTTGCCGCAGATTTAATTTCGGCCCCCTCGGTGGTGTGAGGATAGCGGGCGATTCCCGATCGGGCCCTTCCCCACGCCGTCAGATAGTATGGTCCACCCAACTTCCCAAATTGCACTCGTGGTGTCGATGTCATTGGTGTCCAATCCGCAATGAAGTCCGCTAATACTTGTGACTTGATTGCTGAGCGGTGCTCAGAGTCGATGACGCACCTATTGAGTTCGGCGGCCCATTTGGCGATTCTTCCGATTAAGTTTTCAAGCTCGAATAGCGCAACCAAATCTTAAATGCTAAAGGACTCTTATCTTGTGCGCTTGGAAGTATGGTTTCAAGCTTTACGCAATGCCATGACAACCGTGATAAGCTATCTTTCTCTCGAGTCTAAGTAATTTAGCTTGGCACTGACAATGCTTCTGACACGGCAAATTGGGTATTGCCTCGCTTTTGTTGTCATGCTTTTTTTTCTTCGATCAAAACGGCGCACCGTCAAGGGAGGCGGCAATGTATAGGGAGAAGGACGGCCTTCTGCTGCTGGTGAGATAACGTTGTTTGTTTGGTGAGGTAGGCTTTCGCCTTCGAATGTCGCTTTGTTGTCCGGGCCCCCATTCAAATAGGGTTTGAATTTCGCAAAACCCGAAAAAACAGGAGGCCTTTCTCGCCGGATCTTGCTATGAATCGTTGAGCGCCGCTGAAGTTTTCCGTCAACCGCTGAACCTGCCTTCTTGTCTTCTGGGTTGCATGTTGATGATTGCTTGTATTTTGTCGGGTTTGCTTCTATTTCCTTTTCTCGATACGATGCATCCGGAGCATTTTTTCCTGCCGGACTCCGAACACGCACTTGGGCTGGTTCGCTTCAAGCCGCCGCTTTTGAGGTTCTTGAAGGTCTCCGAGATCCGTGATGTGGTCGCTTTTGCCTTGCCGGGCGACCACGACATCGCTCACATATGCCACCAGATTTCTACCTTTTGTTTGTCAAGTCTACATCCGTCATTCGAGAAAGTTGAGCCCGAGTTTCGAGCCTTCTGCATTCCGAAAAGCAATACGTGCCGCATGGTGTTATGAAGTCAGTTTTTTTCTTCATCCTCCTGATTCAACCATATCCGGTGGTATCCCGAAAAACGGGCCGAGGAGGCTCAAGATTTCACCGCCCACCGCTTTATCAACGAGTGTGTCGATTCTAGGCAATGGTAAGGGTCTTTAGGGACAGAAATGCTTAGGTCCGTGAAGTCGACGCACATTCTCCACTTCCCATTTGCTTTCTTTTACCATGACGACATTCGCGAGCCACTCCTGTATTGGACCTGTCTTATGACATCCGGCTGGCCAAGTAGTCTTTGCACTTCGCCTTTCACCGGCCGCAACCCTTTCCTCGACATTTTTCTTAGCCTTTGTTTGCGAGGCCCGGGCTTCCTTATCTACGCTCAAAGCAGTGTTGTCTCCCGACCCCTTGCAGTCCTCTACCACCATGCAAACACGCCTTCATTCTCGGCTGGAAAGCCACGCGCTTTTTCTTCCTGATAGGTCTGCCCTCGAGCTTCATCACCGCTTCTCCGGCTCTTCAGGTGTATTGGTACTTCGATTGCTTTTTCCGATGGACGAGCCCCTTTCCGAGTCTAGGCTTTTGAAGTTTTCCGCTTCACTCTCTTTGGTGGCGACCTCATTGATCATGCCGTATCCGGCATTGGCTTGCCTTCACTTCCTCCCCCATGGCAACTTGGTCGCCAGATGGATATGACCCCGAATGGGGATGCATTTTCATGCACAGTAGCTTTGTTTCTGATTATCATTTCAAACTTGTTCGCTACGCCTCCCCAAGATTGCCATGTATGTGTAATCGATTGCCACGATATCAAATGTTATCAACTCGCTCGACTTTTCGCCTTCCGCCGAATGACACGGGATGCTTTTCTTTCCACCGCGCTTATCCGCTTCTCCGAATCCATAAACGGATTCCCCGCCGGGTTCAGCTGCTCGGGCCGAGACCCATCGCCTCGAACGGGGCTTGATGAAAAGGATGTCGGGCCGAGCCAGGTCAAGGAGAATGTTGTGCAACGTGAACCTGCTCACATCTCGTGCTTGTGACGAAAACATCGGTGGGGGGAAATCCCTGACTTGGAACTGGCCGTCGAATGCGATTTGACTTGGGACCATGCCCTGCCTATTGATAAGGGGGCCTGGTGATAACCATTACCTTTCGTCAGATTTCCTTTCTAGCTCTTTGTGGCGTGTTCCCCGGTTCGATCCACTGCATTATGGCGTAGATGCTTTCCTCTCGACGGAGAATGTTGTTCATCTGGGTTTACCGCTTGGGGCGAGTGTTGGTATTGGTTCTCATATCGGATTGTGGTTGGTCTTGGTGATGGTCGAGGACATCGCCACGATTGTCTCGGATGCATGAAGTTCCTCGCTTATGGGGGCAAATGCGTTGATGCCAAGTCTACCCGGCTGAATATATCCTTGCATCAAAGTGAGGTCGAGGTCGGATGAAGCGCTTGGTTGTATGTGGATTTTCAACTTTGGCATTGTGGAATATGTGTTTGGGGGCCTCGCCCCACGTGACGCCATCCTTTCTCTTCATTTCTCCGCCGCCTTGAGTATCTGTATTCCTCGGAAGTTGTGTGTCAAGGCCGCAAACAAAGGTGCATAGTGGTCTTTGAGGTCGACCATGTAATTACTTCTCCTCGCCTCCACTTATTGCTCCTCCACCTCTTCCTCATGGCGGTCCCTCGGGTTACGGATTGTGGTTGGTTTTCATGGTTCGGGTTTCTTGGCCGGAGCTTCCCCGATTCTTCATGAGATTGTTTATCGTAGGGAAAGGCTTCACGCTTTCACTGACAGTTGCGCTTGTTGCCGGGCGGGTCTTGGTATCTTAGGGGCTCCGCTACAAGTTTTGCCGCTTTGCGCTACGGGAAAGTTTGTCCGATTTAAGGAAGTCATTCATAATGCGGAAAGTTCAAGAATGAGGTTGGTGGTGAATGAGCCAAGAATGCCGCTGCGACCGGCCGCTTGCCATGCCTTCTTGGCTTGCCGCCGATGACGGCGGCCGCACATTCACTTGGCGCCTTTACTTGATAAATCTTGATGTAGCTCCGAGGGCTCGTTTGTCGCTACCGCACACAGTTCATCGATTCTCCGTTGTTTTCGCCTCTGCTGATAACCTTTGAAACGTTGCTAACAGCTCCGCTTTCAATCGTCCCGTGACTTGATGGATAAGTGGGCTTTAAGGTGATGAATCAACGTGAGCAACGCCGCGTCCACGCAAGGATGAATGATTTCGCCGTGGCTCGCGTCTCCTCCCCGACGAAAACCACCGCTCAGATGTCGTGAATGAACTTCTTCGTTTAATCTGGCCGGCCGTAGTGTGGGATCTTTGGCTTGTAATTCGGCAGGCTACTTGATATTGTTGTGAGCTCGCGAAGTGGGGATGTGATCGCCCATCGCACAACATCCGCCATTCGAGCTGGTCGTGCTCGGGCCGGGTCCCCTGGGCGCTGGGGTCTATGCCCCTTCGCAATGCTTCGACCTCGCGAACTAGGGGCATTCCGCTTTTGCTTCCGCCTCGGCTCACCATGTCTTGCATGCGAATTCCTCGCTCTTTCTGCCAATGCTCGTGAGTTGCTTCTTCTCTTGCTCCAAACGCTGGATTTCTGCTTGAAACTCGCTCAACCTCTTGAGGTGCCTCGGGCCATTGTTTCATCGTCAGCCTTCTTCTTCTTCCTCCACCGTGTCTTCACCTCGAATGTCTTCGGCTCATCGCACTTCTACTGGGAACCGGGCAGCGCTGTGGAATGCGGGACTACCACGCCTCCCGGGAGGGGCCGGCTGGCTCCTCGACCACATCCGCGGCGCGCCTGGCCGGGCGTGAGGTTGGGCGGCTTCCACCACCTGCCTTTTTCTTTCCATGGAGCCATGAAAAGCTCGCGGCAACAACCACTGGCGGCACCAATGTTGTTTCAGGGAAACGAACTTGTATTCACCGATTAAAGAGAATGTGTTGCAAGTGGTCGGAGCGCCGAGGTGGCAGTCGAAGCGCACCGAAACCACCCGGGCTCCTCCCCCCCTCCCTCCCCTCTAGAGGCAACACCGACTATTTATAGCCATCAACCGCGGTCGGACGGTTCGGTTCTCCCTTTGTCTTGTGGTGGAGCGCTCGTCGCCTGAAACCCCTAAGGGCACGATGCCCAAGCCGCGGTCGTCGAGACCGTCTTTGGTCAAGATGGTGGGGCCGGATCAAGATTCCGACCGGTGGACCCATAGTCCCTCCTCTTGCCATGCCTCCAATCCATGGCCCGAATTGTCCGGCCACGCCGAGCCGACCGCCGAGTCGCCTCTTGACCTGCTCTCTCACAAAATATCCACTGGCCGTCACTCCAGCCTCCGGCTTCCGCCGCTCTCGACCGAATCGCCATCGCTTTAGCGCAACCGGGAATGTGATTCACGCCTTTGGTTGGGCGGGACCGCCATGCGATCCACGACTAGGAAACCTCGACCTTTTCGCTGTTCGGACTCGACGGCAGCTCGGCTCAGATTCGACCGGTGGGCCTCGGGCGCCCCTTCCGCCGAGTCAAGCTGCATTCCACGCTGGGAGCACGGCGCCGAGCGGAACGGGCCCGACGACTGCGTGATTTCAGCTCCACCACGCCGCTTTCGGCACGATTGCGCGAGTGCCGAGGCGGCTGGGGGCCCGAGAGGCGAGCCTTGCCCCCCAACAACTTTGAGATCGGGGTCCTCGCTCGAGCGCAGGCTGAGCGCACATACCAGCGATCGGGCGAAAGTGCGATGGCCTTGACGCGACGGCCGAGAGGGAAGGCCCAAGCGTGTTAAGTGTGGATGGGGACAAAATTCCATGGGAGTAGTCGCAGCGAGATGAGAGCGCATGTAGGGATTGGCGATGTACATGTGCTTTCGGGGTGGAGTGGTTGGGGGCAGCGCCGCGGATCGGTCGACGGTCCCCACCGCTGGGGGCCCTCACCGCAGCAGGGAGTGGAACGTGGGCTAGAAACTAGAAGTGTGGATGGGGGATTTGTCGGATCTGAAGTTCAAAAATTGAAACCGCAAGCCACGGGGAGGTGGAGAGTGAGTGGGAGAAGGAGGGCTTTGGGCTCTACGCCCGCGGAGACGCCCATGATGTTCAGCTTTGGCATCCATTCCCGATCGGTGTTGGAGTTTAGGCACGCCGCAGTTATTTTCGCTCAAAGATCGCAGCCTCCTTACATCATCTAGCGAATACCTGTGATCGGTGTTGGAATTTAGGGACACTTTGCCCTAACTCGCCGCCTGTTGTGCCTTTCTGAAAAACATAACTTGAGGTACCTTCCTTAAAAACAGTGCTTAACTTTTCGCCGGGTTATCGATCTATTGAGCAGTATTCTTGACACCATTTGAGGGGACCCAAATGTATCTCATCTCCAAGAGTTTGCTATATTTCACTTGGCAAATCTTATGTTTTGCCAACTTCCAAAAACAATATGCCAAATAAAAACAACTCCTCTCCAATAGTTTGTTATTTGAAATTTTGGTAAAAATAAAAAGACCCACAAGACTTTTTCTCGGCGCTTTCTCGTTTCACGATTTTTAGACATACTAGTTTACTATTTTATTTTCAGTAGTTTGTGGATCTTTTTCACTCGGTTGTAAGCATCTCCATGAATTTAGCAAGAGCATTTGCTATCCTTATTTTTGGTAAAACTAGAAAATCTACACTCCAACAGCTTTGGCAAATGACTTGGCATATTTTGGCAAGTTGCCATCGACCTGGCTCAGCATGCGCATATCAACGGTAAAAAACAACTAAAACCTAGCAAGGGTACGCATATTATCTCAGCCTATCAATGAAAAAGAGAACACGTAACCCTAGATTCCTAGTGACTATCGACATGAACCTCCTAGACATGCCACCGCACTCAAGCAACCGCAGCACGCGTGGCAGCCGACCGAGACCTGGGGTCCCGCCTCGAGCGCAGGCTTAGCGACATACCAGACGTATTGCGGCGAGCGCGATGGCCTTGACGCGACCTGGCCGAGAGGGAAGGCCCAGTGGTGTTGGCGTGGATGGGGACAAAAATTCCGTGGGAGTAGTCGGCAGGCGGCGAGAGCGCACGTAGGGGATCTGGCGATGTCCATGTGCTTTCTGGGGTGGGGGGTTGGGGGCAGCGCCGCTGATCGGTCGCGACGGTCCCACCGCCGCTGGGGCTCTTTTTCTCACCGCAGTGAGTGGAACGTGGCTAGAAACTAGAAGTGTGGATGGGGATTTGTCGGATCGGGTTCAAAAATTGAAACGTAAGCCTCGACGGGAGGTGGAGAGTGAGTGGGAGAGGAGGGCTTTGGGCTCTACGCCCGCGAGACGCCCTATGATGTTCTGGGTTTGGCATCCATTCCCCGATCGGGTGTTGGAGTTTAGGCACGCCGGCCGTTATTTCCGCTCGCATCGCAGTCTGCCTTACATCATCCCAGCTGAATACCGTGATCGTGTTGGAGTTTAGGGGACGCTGGCTCTAATCGGCCCGCTGGTTGTGCCTTTCTGAAAACATAACTTTGAGGTACCTTCCTTAAAATAGTATAACTTTTTCGCTTTAGCTATCGATCTATTGAGCGGATTCTGACACCATTTGAGACCTAAACTGCTACTCATCTCCAAGAGTTTGCTATATTTCACTCTTGGCAAATCTTTTATGTTTTGGCCAACTTCCAAAACAATATGCCAAATACAACTCCTCTCCAATAGTTTGTTATTTGAAATTTGGTAAAAATAAAAGACTCCACAAGACTCTCGGCGCTCTCGCTTTCACCGCATTTTAGACACACTTAGCTTTCACTCATCTTTATTTCCAGCAGTTTCAGTGATCTTTTTCTCACTCTATCGTAGGCATCTCCATGAATTTAGCAAGAGCATTTGCTTATCCTTTATGCAAAACTAGA
>JADLZL010000450.1:0-12656 GCA_015844335.1 Chrysopogon serrulatus | reverse complement strand
ACGGTTTATCCCGGTTCGAGCCCCTCGTCTGCCGAGTAAAAGCTCTACCCACCGGCCTTGGCCTTTTGGCGTTGGATTGATGTCTGATTGTGTATTGTTCGTCTGTTACAAAGAGGGTGCTCGCTCCTTTTATAAGAGGAAAAGAGCCGAGCTATGGTTTCTAGTCCTAGTCGGATCCATAGGAAGTGTTCTGCTCCGACATGAGGTTACTTTCTATTTGTCTAACTAGGATGGTCCGTATTCTACTCGATCCGCCCTTCTTGCTCTTGTCCCGATGGGAGCCGCTATGGTGAGTAGCCGCTTCACGCCCCAGACGACAAGCCCCCCGAGCATTTTGAAGTAGAACTCGGGGAGCGCCTTTGCTTCGGAGTGATGCTTCAAGTGGTCTAGTCAAGAATTGTTGCCTTTGTGCACCGTAGGCGCACTCATTGAGTGTAGCCCCCGAGCCTCTTGCTACTTATTTATAAGTAGCCGAGGATCTTGAGAAAAAGAAAAAAGTTGAGGGTGTATGCCCCGTAGCCCCCGAGCCTTCGTCCGAGTTGTTTTTTGTCGAAAAGAAGTCGGGTGATGGTTGGCCGACGTGGCGCCCATAGGCGCACTTCATTGAGTGTAGCCCCCGAGCCTCTTGCTTTTGGAACAAAGAGCTGGAGGGTCCGAGTAGCACGATGGCTTTTTTGAAATTTTAGCCCAAAAGTAGTCGGGCGGTGGTTTTTGATTGACGTGCGCCTATTGGCGCACTCAATGAGTGTAGCCCCCGAGCCTCTTGCTTTTTGGAACAAAGAGCCGGAGGGTCTAGAGTAGCATGATGGCTTTGAAGTTGTAGCCCCTGATCTTGAATTCTTTTCCTCGAAAAGTAGTCGTTCTTCTTTAGTCAAGCCGCCGCCCGAGTTTTTCCGCCGAAGTTTTTCCGAAGTTCAGCCCCCGGCTTTTTCCGAAGTTCTTCTTGTGTAAGAAACGGACAACGGCTCGTGACTTTTGCTTTTACCGCCCTTTATGTCTCGCTTATGGTTGGGCGCTATACCGGTGGTATAAAGGCTTTTATCAGGCCGGATATGCCCGAATATACTCTTTCGTTGCTTTTTTATCCTTTTTTTATTGTCCTTGTCAATGCTTCTCTCAATTGGTGAACTTGGTCCATGTACACCGATCTTGGTCTATAAATTGCACTTCCCTTTCGTTGTTTTCGTAGTCTTGTAGTATGCTTCTTCCTGTTTTTTGTGACAATGATAGTTTGCGAGGTTGAACAGCCCCCCTTCTTTTTTGTTCTTCCAAAGATGGTCTATTTAGTGGGTAGAAGAATTCTTGAGATAGGGATTAGAGGCGCACTAATCCCGAGTAGCATTGTGATTGGAGGCTCGCTCGTAGGTAGAAGAAGTCTTGAGATGTGCCTTATGTCGGGTCATTTTGCACTCTTAGTTCTTCTTTTCCACTCGCCGCACATATGCTTTTGTGTGGGAAGGTTGCCGATCCGCATGCCCCTCTAGTCAGGCGGTGCAAAGCAAATACCGGCCAACGCAGTAGCCGGAGCTCTCTTGTTCACATGGGGTTCGATCCGACTTGTTCTTGGAGAGGCCCGATGTGATGCTTGATCGGGCCAAGGTTCTTTTGGCAATCTTGAATGCACCGTGTTGGTGTATCAAGGTTGCTTTGGATCTGCCGCCCATTCTCGCCTTTAGAGGTAGTCCCGGTCTGTGGCTAAGGACGGTCTTGGATTCTCGCTGAATTGTTTTCTATGGCGTAATTCCACCGGGTTCCTTGTAGCTATTGCTTTAGATTTCTTCTCCCCAATTGATGGGTCTTGTAAGACTTTGTAACCTTGTATCCTCGTAATATTGAAGAATATTTGATCCCGCAATGATCCGAAGTTGTTTTGTCCTCGAAGTTTATGGTTGTCCGCCTTCGAGCCAACTTTGTTTTTGATTGATATGAAGATTGTATATCTTTTAGTAGACTTGTTTTGGCTCGGTTGATCGGCTTCCTTTGACCGAAGTTGCCGGTGGCCGCCTTCTTTTGGGTCGACTTGTTATGATAATATTGGCAAAGCTTATCCTTCCTTGTAACGGCACGCATTTTTTTATCGTTGGTGGGTAACGGATAAAGACCGTTATTCCGTGATTTAAGGGTTTACTGGGCCTTTCCTCAGCATCGCGCTTTGTATCCATTGGCCTTTTTACCGCTTTCCCCTTAAGTGGGCCTTTTAAGACCGGTCTATAAATTAGCTGCGTTATCGTTTTTCTTCTTCACCTTGCCTTTGCTTCCGAAACCCTAGCGCCATAGAAAAAATCCCCAAATCTTTTGTTTTGCATTGCCGCCACGCATCCTCTTCTTAGTTTGGGTGCTTGATTCGCTGCATGGGAAGGAAGAAGGTGGCTTCCAAGAAGCTCGGTAGTTGAGAAGTCTGTGTTTGAGGAGGAGGTCGACGAGCTGAACTCCCGAGTTTGCTGCTATGAAGGCCATCGCAAAGAACTTCCCCGCCCGACTACCCAAGAGAGGCATCCGTTGAGCCGCAGGATTTGGGTATGATTCAGCCCAAGGAATTCTCCTCTAGGTTGCGCCTCGTGAGCATCGTGGTCCCCGTTCCCCCGCCTGTGAGATTGTGCTTTTTGTTTTTTTTCGTGCTTCTGGGCTTTGTTTGCCTGGCTTGTTCCTTCCTCCACCGCTTTCTTTGCTTTTTTTCCATCTCTTTTCATGATCTTACCCCGAATGGGGTTCTTCATCTTTCTGCTTTTGTCCATTTTTGTGAAACTTTCCTTGGCATTCCTCCCTCCCTTAATCTGTTCCGCTTTTCCGCCTCAAGCCGCAGCCCCAAGCATGATTCCTCCACACCCTTGGTGGATGTGGGATCCACCTAAGCAGGGGCGTAAGTCGAGCCACTTTTTGACTATGACCTTGTTGATTCCATGAAGGATTGGCGGTCCGAGTGGTTTTATGCCGGTAATCTTGATGGAGGTGCTGGTGCTCCAAAGACTCCAAACCTACTTCTGGGTCCCGCCTGCTCCTAATGATCGGTGGGAGAGAGAGCAGCTCACTTCTACCGAAGTTGTCTCTTCTTGAACCTCTTTTTAGTAGGATTAGGTACTTGAAGCAGAATGGCTTGTCCGGGTTTTGCTATCGTGGCAAGTTACCTCCGTCGCCGAGTACAACCTTTGAAGGCGCTGTGAGAACTTTGGCTTTGAGTACTCTGGGCGCCGAGGATCCCTCTCGTATGGTGGCCACGACCGAGTTGTCGATGAAGAGATGCTTGTTCGCCTCCGTAAGATTTTGAAAGGCGCGTCGGGGTCCCAATGATTGATTTCGAGTACCCCCGATAAGCCTCCCCCGCCGTGAGTGTTTCTTCCTATTTATAACCAGATTTCGAGTTCTTTTGACCGAGATTGACTAGTTTCTTGTCTTTTTGAAGCCTTTTGGCAGGATTTTAACGTTGATGCCTCCCTCTATGTTGATGGAGAGATTGCTCCTCCACCCCTTTTTTTGGTCGCTCCTTCGGTTTCGGCCGTATCCGAAGGTCGAGTTGATTTGCCGTATTTTTGTGAGGGAAACCATTGAATATGTTCCTTACCAAATGGTGACCCTTCCTCGAAGTTACTGTGGCCGGTGCCAAGAGGCCCCCATGGGGATTCTTCCTCTTCAGCAGCTCGTAAATGGGCGCTTTTTTCTCCTTCCCTCAACCATCAGTAACCTTTTGATAGGTGAGAGGTTGTTTGGTTTTACTTTTTATTCGCTTTTTTTGAAAGTAGTCTTGATTCTTCTCTTTGGCAGGCGGTGTATCTGTTTCTTCTTTTTGAAGATGAGGCCGAGGATGTTGATGATTCTCCTCTTCTTCGTCGGTAAGTGTTGTCTTTTTGGCTTTGGTATACATACTTCTTTGTTGTTTTTGTTCTTGACTTGGCTTTTTGTAGCCCCCCTGGTGACTTCTTTCTCCTTCTCTCGGCCTTGGAGTCCTTGCCGGGTCCTCCCTCCTTCCACCGCCGAAGTTGTTGGTGGGTTTAGATGTGATTATGCCGCCTCCGCCTCCTCGTCCCTCGACTTGCTATTCGTCCGTGCTCCTAGGTCAAGTGCCGACTTTTTTTCCTCCTTTTGGTGTCATTTGTCTTTAGCTTTTTTTGTTCTTGTAGGTCTTTAGCTTCGCTTCCGATTCTCGAGAGGACCGTGAGTGTTGGAGCTATGGGTCGCGTCTCGTGGCCTCGATCCTCATCCAAATTGTGGATTCTCGCCCCAGTGGTGGCTTCATCTTCCGCTGCCGGGGACTTCTTTTTTGCCGGTCGCCAAGCAGGGTTGATTCGACCGCTTTTTGTAGCGTAAAGTTGCCTCTTGCCCAACCCCTTGACTTCTTCATCCTAGGGTTGGGAATTCTCCTTCTTTTGTCTCCTTTTTATGCTCCTTGGGATTCTCGTCCGTGATTTGAAGCCGATGCAGATCTGGAGGAGAAGATTTCAACCGAGTTCCCGCCTTTAAGAAGCTTGAGGCTGAATTCAAGTCTTTTTCCGAACAATTCCGTAGGATGATTTGTTTGCTTTATTTTCCTGCCTTGTCTTTTTTTTATCCTTGTTTTTTTTTTATGTGCAGAGTATGTCGCTGATTCTCGACCTCTTTTTTGGCCTCGCCCGAGTCTCAAAAGAAGTTGTTGGATGAGTCGGCTTCTCTCAAGGGGGGCGCTTGATGAAGAGCGCCAAGGACGCCGGGCCTTCTGAGACCGCCTTTGAGAGCTCAAGTTGTTGTCGCCGTTGAATCCGAGAAGAAGGCTTCTCGATCTCCAAGGTACTTGTAAATGCTTTTTGTTGCGTATAGTTTTGTTATTGCTTTTTCTCCGACTTCTTTCTCGCTTTTGCAGCCTTTGAAGAAAAAGTACTTGAAGAGACCGAAGCTTTGAAGCTTGAAGTAAAAACCTTCCGCAATGACTCGGAGAAGGTAAAGGAGGATGTCAAGAAACTTTAGCCCGGCTCTACCGACAGGGCGTGGTGCCGATCGAGATCTTTTGCAGGCTAAGGCATCGATTGAAGACTTGTCCGTCCGTCTTGGCTTCAACTTTGCCGAAGTTCGAAGACAGTGGGTCAACCTTGCCGAAGTTCTCAGGCAAGGTCTTGCCACTATGCCGAGGAGGCCCAAGATGTTGGTCTGGTTCGCCTTCCTTCCCAAGTCGACACGACCGAGGAGTTGTACCATCAATTTTGCCAAGGATGCAAGTGTTGCTTGGCGTTCGTGGTGTCTTGGCTCGCATCCGAGTAGTTGATCCCAACTTTCCTCTTGATAGGGTGATGGATGGGACCCATACTCCCGAGGATGAACAAGCACTCAAGCGAGTCCAAGTCGCCGTTGATCCTGCTAGCTCGAGTTTACCGATCTTGTAGAGATTACGCCAGCGGTTGGATGATGGTGATGATGATCATCGCGTAAACTTTTTGTTGTAATGAAACTTTGATGTCTTCCCGATAAAAAATTTGAATCTTGGCCAAATATCTTGTTGCCGTGTTGAAATGTTTGAATATTTTGATATCTGTTGTACTCCTTTTGGCGTTGAATCCATCTAAGAATAGTTAATATTGTAGCCGCTTTTAATGATTAGTTCGACCGTAGGCCCTCATCCGAAGTTCTTTTTCTCTAGAAGTCGGATAGGTCGAGCTTCTCTTGGCTCTCATCTAGTCCCGAAAAGGAGCTAGGATAGGGCGAGTGTTGACTTTATTTTTTAGCCGCATTCTCATCGGTGTTGTGAAAACAACCCGAATAGTTGGGCTCAAAGCTAGGTTGTAGCCATTTTGCACTTCAACAAATAATTGACCGTAGGCCCTCATCCGAGTTCCTTTTATCTAGAAGTCGGGACAGGTCGAGCTTTTTTTTTGCTCTCATCTAGTCCTCGAAAAGGAGCTAGGATAGGGCAGTGTTGACTTTATTTTAGCCGCATTTCATCGGTGTTGTGAAAACAACCCGGGGTTTGCGAGCGATTTTTGCTCTCATCGGGTTTGCCCGGGGTCGAGCGCATTTTTTGCTCTCATCGGGTTTGCCCGGGGTCGAGCGATTTTTTGCTCATCGGGTTTGCCCGGGGTCGAGCAATTTTTGCTCTCATCGGGTTTGCCCGGGGTCGAGCGCTTTTTTGCTCTCATCGGGTTTGCCCGAGGTTGAGTGCTTTTTTGGACCGTAGGTCCTTATTCGAAGTTCCGTATTCTAGAAGTCGGATCTAGTTCTCGAAAGAAGCCGAAATACTCGTAATCTTTCTTATGAATCTTTGTTGAAGGAAGTAGTACATGTCTTTGTTATCTAGGCGTAAAATCGCCGTAATTGAGAGATGTGCCATGAATTTTTATTGGGGCTCCGCCTTCGGGCCATCGGGCCAGAGGGATCCCGGGTCCTCATTTTTTGTTACTATGAAGGGACCTTCCCATGGGCCGAGTAGTTTGTGTCTTCCATCCGGTTTTTGTATTTTCCCCGAGAACTAGATCGCCGGCTTGTAAGGTTCTTGGTTGAACGCTTTTGTCGTAATATCTTCTCGCCCTTGCATGTATCTTGCCGATTGTAGTGTTGCATTGACTCGACTTCTTCTAAGTCGTCGATTTCTAGTCTCCCCGGTTTCCTCTCGCTTCTCCTTCGTTATATTGCTCAATTTTGGGAGATGTCCATATCAAGTCGGCCGGGTAGTACGGCTTCCGATCCGTATACTAAGAAGAAAGGTGAGTAACCAGCTTGCTCGCTTTTATTTGAGTTCTTAGTCCCCGACTACTTTGGGTAGTTCATCTATCCATTTTGCCCCGTAATCTTTGAGGTCTTCATATAGTCTTGGTTTTAATCCCGCCAAGATGAGTCCGCTTGCTCTTTCTACTTGACCGCTTGCTTGAGGATGAGCCACCGATGCATAATCAATGCTGAATCCGCAGCCTTGAGCCCAGCTTTTGAATTCATTAGTCGTGAAATGGTGATCCTAGGTCTGTAATTATCCTGCTTTGGCATCCCAAATCTATGCATAATTTTTGATGAACTCTTGTGCTTTGGCCGAGCTGTATTTTTACTAATGGCTTGTATTCTATCCATTTGGTGAACTTGTCGATGGCCACGAAGATGTATTCGAACCCTCCTTTGGATTTCTTAAGTGGTCCGATTTTGATCAAGCCCCCAAAGATGAGAACGGCCATGCCGGTGGGATGCATATTAGATTGTGAGTCGAACGTGTGCTTGTCTTGCAAACATTTGACAATTTTTTGCAAAGATTTGACTAGTTCTTCGGCGCCTTTTAATGTCAAGTAATAATAGAATCCTCGATCGAAAAGCTTTTCCCGACTAGTGTCCTTTGAAGATGCATGATTTCCGCAAAGACCCCCGAGTGCATTTCTAGTAATATTTCTTTTCCCTCTCGTTGTTGATACGCATTTCAATAATACGCCCCGATGATGCCGCTTTTTTGTAAAGATTATCTCCTACTAAGACGTAGTTTTTGCTTCTTCTAATTACCCGAAGTTGCTTCCTCGCTTTTATTTCCGTGTAACTTTTTTCCTTGATGTAGTCTATGAATACTTGCATCCATGTTGAGTTGTCTCCGTGGCCGATCATTAGAATTTGCTCTTGTTCTCGCCTTTCTTCTTCTCGCCTTCTTTTCGTCCCGACTTGATAGATGGTTTGTTTAATTTTTTTACAAAAACTCCAAATGGGTACTTTTGCCCTATCTCGAGCCTAGTTTGGCTAACACATCACCGCAACATTTGAATCTCGTAATATATGATGTATTTCTAGACCTTGAAAATTTTTCTCAAAGCTTTCTCGATTTCTCAAGCAAAATAGGCATCCATGTTTTCCTTTTGGTGCAATCCCATTCTTTATTGACTTGGTTGATTACTACCGCCGAATCTCCGTAGACTAGTAATCTTTTGATTCCAAGTGATGTTGCAACTTGTAGGCCATGGATGAGTGCTTCGTACTCGCTTCATTGTTGGTAGCTTGCCATAAAATTTGTAGAACATATCTGAAGTTGTTTTCCATCGGGTGCGATAAGTAGTACTCCCCGCCCCCCCTCCTAGTTTTAGAGATCCATCGAAGTACATTTTCCAATGGTCTAGGATGACGCTTTGGAGTAGGTTGTTGTATTTCGTCCATTCCGCAATGAAGTCGGACAATGCTTGAGATTTGATTGCCTTTCTTGGTGTAAATTTATTTTGAGTGCTCCGAGTTCAACCGCCCATTTTGAAATTCGGCCCCGTTGAGTCTCGGTTTCTTAGGATGTCTCCGAGTGGAAAATCTGCTACGACGACTACTTTGTGATCTTCAAAATAATGCCCGAGCTTCCTTGAAGTTATAAGTATTATGTGAGTAGTTTTTGCACGTGAGGATATCTCACTTTTGATACTGTGAGTACTTCACTTATGTAGTATAATCGGCCTTTGTACTTTGTAGATGTGTCCTTGTTTTTTTTTCGACCACAATAGCCGTGCTAACTACATCAAGTAGTTGCAAAGAATGTAGAGCATGAGGTCTTCGCCTTTTCTTTGGTGGTACTAATACGGAGATGTGCCGATGTATGCTTTTAGCTTGTCGGCGGGCTTTTGTGCTTCTTCATTCCATGTAAATTTGTCTGCTTTTAGTAATTTGAAAAAGGTAAGCCTTTTTCCCCTAGTCCGAGATGAATCTGCTTGAGTGCCGCCATGCAACCTCGTTAGTTTTTCAGAGATCCTTGATATCCGCCGGTGGGCCCATGTCGTTATTGCCTTGATTTGTTTTGTGCTTGCTTCAATTCCTCTTTGGTCGACTGAAATCCGAGTAGTTGTCCTCGATGATACGCCAAATACACATTTGTTGGGGTTAAGTTTCCACTTCCATCTTTTGAGATTGTTGAAAGTTTGTTGTAGATCTTCAATCAAAGAATCTGGTTCTTTTGTTTTGACGACTACGCCATCTACATATGCTTCCGCTGCTTTTTCCAATTTGATCTCCCAAACAAGTCCGATTGCTCTTGGTATGTTGCTCCCGCATTTTTTGAGTCCAAAAGACATTGTTTTGTAACAATAGGCGCCGAAAGGTGTAATGAAAGAAGTTTTGCTTTGGTCTTCTTTTTTTAGTGCAATCTGTGATATCCCGAGTAGCAATCTAGAAAGGATAATAGAGCTGATCCTACCCGTTGAATCCACTATCCGATCAATTCTTGGTAATCCGAAAGGGTCCTTTGGACAATGTTTGTTAAGGTCCGTGTAGTCGACACACATACGCCATTCATCTCGTGTTCTTTTGTGTACCGTAACAGATTTGCCAACCAGCCCTGGTGTAAGATTTCTTTTAATGAACCCCGCCGCTAGTAGTCGGGCTATTTTTTTTTATTGCTTCCTTTTTGTCTAGTGAAAACGTCGTAGTCTTTGTTTGATCGGTCTTGCTCCTTTGTTGACTTCAATTTTGTGCTCACCAACTCCCTTTGGGACTCCCGCATATCCGCCGGTTTCCGTGCAAATATATCCTTGTTGTCCCGTAAGAAGTTGGTGAGCGCGAAGTTCCTATTTGATAGGCAAAAGTGTGCGCCGATTGTGGCGCCTTTTGATGGATCACCTGCCCCTAGATCAATCTTTTTGGTGCCC
Source organism: Chrysopogon serrulatus (assembly GCA_015844335.1). Lineage (NCBI taxonomy): Eukaryota > Viridiplantae > Streptophyta > Magnoliopsida > Poales > Poaceae > Chrysopogon > Chrysopogon serrulatus. The sequence goes on along the minus strand of JADLZL010000450.1, from coordinate 3,114 downwards.
TCTCCCTCACCGTGGTGAGTGTACTTTGTTTTTTGGCCGGTATCTCTAGTTCTTCTCGTTTTTATTTCTCGCATCGCCGAGTTGATTTCACCTTGTACTTTTGAGGATATTTGTATTGCTTGTACATCGTGATTCGTAGGCTCTTTTAGGTCTCCTCCTCGAGAGAGTACCCGTGTGGTCCTCGCATCTTGAGTAGTAGATATGGATAGTGTGGTATAGCCAAGAATTTTGCTAGTGCCGGTCTTCCTAATATCGCATGATATGATGATTCAAAATCTGCAACTTCAAATTTGATGAGTTCTGTCCTGTAATTTGTGGGAGTTCCAAATGTTACCGAAGTGTAATCTGGTCCAAGAGGCATAGCTGGTCTCCCCGGTACTATCCCATAAAAAGGTACGCTTTGTAGGTGTGATCATTTTTGAGAATTCTGCTCCCATTTTCTTCGTGGTGTCTCGCAAAATATGATGTTGAGTCCTCGCCCCCCATCGATGAGTACTTTGGTTATCAAGTATGGCGGCAATTGTTGGTCCGAGTACTAATGGATATAGCCCCGCTGCTCCCAACACTTGTCCATTGGTCTTCCCGTGAGAACTGAATTGATATTGTGACCGCTTTAAATATCCGGGTGTTGCCGGCTCGCCGCCATGATTGTTCGCCAAGCAAGCTTGTCTTCTTGTTTGCTCCTAGAACCGGTACTCCCGAGAATATTATCGATATCGTTGTTTTGATTTTGAAAAAAAGTTATCGGTTGTGTTGTCTTTTTCTTTTTTTTTCTTTTGTTTTCTTCCTTGTCTTGTTTGTCCTTTCTCATATATTTTTCTTGAAAGATGCGACACTCTCCCATTGGGTGGATTCCTCGTTGGATGATAGATGCATTTCATGTTTTCGAGGTCTTCAAATCTTCTTGCCGTAGAATTTCTTTTTTTTTCTAAGGATGCCACCATGTTGTCGAATATCTCTTTTTTTGTTGTGGAATTTTGTCTGTTGTCTTGAATGTTCCATCTTCTTGAGTTGTCTTGATACCTTGAGTTATCCCGGTATCTCGAGTTGTCTTGATAACCCGAATTGTTTTGGTTGTTCCATCTTGTGTTGTTTTGATCGCTCGAAGTTGTTTCTTCCGCTCGTGTTGTTTCTCCTTTCTCGAAGTTGTTTCGTTGTCCGGAAATCTTTCTCTTGTCTTTTCTTCTCGCTGTAATCATCTTTTTTCAATCGTTTTTTTGAACTCCTCGCTTGTCCGAGGGTTTTCCTTGCGTAAATCGTGAAACATCCATCTTACTTTTAAGCCGTATGAAAATGCTTCTATTACTTCTCTCTCGTGATGTCATGTACTTGTGCTCGAAGTTCTCCAAATCTTCTATAGAAGTCTCTCGAGGCTTTCTCCCCGATTTTGCTTTAAACCTTTTAACTCGGCTTTTGCGTTATTGGGTGGATCAAGATCCCCGCAAAAATTCTCGCAAAATGCTTTTTGAGGTCGCCCCATGCTTTGATAGATCCGGTCGTAACTTATCGAACCACCGAGTGGTAATGTTTCCGTGGCCATTGGGAAAAAATAATGCTTTTATATCGCCATCGCCTCCCGGCTAGTTCTATAGATTGAGAATAAATCCTAAGCCATTGCATTGGCTCGCCTTGCCATCATATTTTGAATGATTGGATGGTTTGAATTTGTGAGGTAGTTTGACTGTGAGTAGTCTTCCTCGCGAAGCAAGGAAATCTGCCGGGTACTTTTTCCTCGTCTGTAGTCGAATCGCCTGGCCGTCGATTTTGAAATAATCCCTGGGGACTTCGGGTGGTGTCGGAGATCTTCCCCCCTCGTTTTCCCCTCGTTTTTTCCTCGTCCAATCGTGATGAGGTTGAGCTCTTTCTCCCATAATTTGGAGTTGATAATCTTTCGAAAGCGGAAATCCTCCGAGTTCTTTGACTTGTCCTGCTCGATGGTATGTGTCGGGAGGTACTTGGTCGCCTTGTATCCTTTGCGCGGTATCTCCGAGTAGACTTCTAAGCCCGGCTTGTTCTTCACTTGGTCGTTGTATGGCGCCAATTTCATTAATTAACTCTTGTATCTTGTTGATAGGATCAAGCCTTGTCCTTGCCGCAGCAGCTGCCTTTCCCGGGCTTCTTTCTCAGCTCTTTTTTTGATTGTACTGCCTAGCTCTTTCTTCATATTTGCGCCATGCTTCTTTCGCTCATGAACTCGGTTCCTTCTTCCTCCTTTTTCTTGTTTCTTTCTCTCTTTGCCGCTTTCTCGCCGCTCCTCCTTCTCTTTGTGACGGAATTTGCCGGAATATCGCCTTCGATTCTTCCAAGATCCAGAGTCGGGTTGGACCGGTGGTACTAGAGGTTGCCTTATCATGAAGACTTCTTCGTGTGTATTGGGTGGATGGTCGAGTTCTTCTCCTTCTAGAGGTTACCATATTGAAAAGGAAGGAAGGTAGAGTACTTATCTTGTTTGAAGATGTTCCATTGGTCGAGGTCGTAAGATTCCATTGCCTTCCTCGAGTGATATTCTCGATATATTCGTGCCGAGTTGTTGAAACCGTAGTGAAAAGAACTCGGGTTGTCTTGTATATTTGGGTTTTCAAATTCCTCTCGTGAGCTTGAGTCTTGAAAAATTTCTTGTATCTTCGGCTCTGGTTCACTCGGTAGTCGACCATGGAGAATTTTGTTGTCTGTTCGTTCGCACTCCAAATTCCGAAAAACGAAGGTTGATCCCACCGAAAAATCATCATGTGTAGGTCCGCCGAGCCTTTGACGCTGATTTCGCCGAAAAGCCCCCTACCTCGGCGCTGGCCACCGCCGGTGTTTGACCATCGATAGCCCGCCACGGGTTCCCGTAGCGCTTGATTCGACCTCGGCGAACGACTAGAACTCTCGGCGGTTTTCACGCAAGAGACACACGGTTTATCCCGGTTCGAGCCCCGCCGCCGAGTAAAAGCTTTACCCAAATGGCCTTGGCCTTTTGCGTTGGATTGATGTATGATTGTGTGTTGTTCGCCTCGTTACAAGAGGGTGCTCGCCCTTTTATAAGAGGAAAAGAGCCGAGCTATGGTTTCTAATCCTAGTCGGATCCATAGGAAGTGTTCTGCTCGACATGAGGTTACTTTCTATTCGCCT
>JADLZL010000449.1:0-77841 GCA_015844335.1 Chrysopogon serrulatus | reverse complement strand
CGGATACACTCAATGATCCTCCTCACAACATTCAAGGTCCAATCACAAGAGCTCGCTACGCCGACAATTAAATTTATTGTGAGCTCGCTCCTAAGTAACTCTTTTATGATTTAGAGAATAGATTGCTACCTACGATATATATATTATGATAGAATCATGGAGAGACCGTGTGGAGAGATACATATGAGGAGGGCTTTGGAGGCGGGAAGGACCAGCATATTACGCCAAGTCAGCAGGAGGCCCGCACTTCAAGTCGATTCTCCCTAATCCGCCTTCCTCCCTGAGTCCGGGGAGGGGCCAGGACAATTGATCGCTCGTGATGCATCCTCGACTGAATGGTAATTCCTTTGGGACTCCTGTAAAGAAAGATAACGAAAAGACCTTTCCAATGAGTCTTGTTGAGGCCCAAATTCAACCCGGGAGTCATCGGGAATCGCCCAAACAATTTGACGCCCGTGACCGCCTCGACGCGACGCCGTGATTTTGGTCTTGGGCCTTGTAATGCAGCTGGAACCCACAGGTGCGCCCTGTGTGTGGTCTTGCACCCATCTTTAGACTTTTATATAAAACAAGAGTCACTTCCGGCTAGGTTGGGTTTTGCTTAGATTAACCGCCAAGAATCAGCTACCCGTTTACCTGGCTTAGAGACCCCAACTCGGAGCTTAATCATTCATTTGCAAATTGGTTGCTTTCTTCCTTGTTCTGCTTGTGTTCTTCGACTGCTAGGCAAGGATTAGCCTTTGGCTTACGGTCAACCGCAACAAATGGTTGATAACCGTGAGAAGACGCGGTATCAGCGATAAGGGGTTTCGACGTGGCCGCTCGAAGTCGATCGACTTGTGTCTCTCGCTTTCACAAATCAGAGTTACCGTAACCTTCTAAGACGGGAACCCTTTGTTCACATCAACAAGTGGTATCAAAGCTTCGTGCGTATACCACAAAGTTCATATCCCAATCTTAGTTTTGAGTGTGTTTCGCTTCTTCGGGCCCTATAGTCCACCGCCATATTATTTTCATGTCCTATAACCTTCCCGCCGCTAGCTCGTATTATTATTTCCAGCCAGAGTACGCCGTTGATCTTTGTGTGTCCTCGGTCGAGGTCTTTGGCGGTCGTGTTAGGTCGCGGCTAGAGTCCATTGTGTGAGTTTTGTTAATCAGAGTCTACCCTATCCACCATCCCCAAACACAAGTCAAAACCACCACATTACTGACTCTTGCCCCCGCTTAGCCGCTTTGTGTGATCTTCGCCTCGCCGCTAACCCTAGATAGGTTGCCGCTCATTGCTATTATTTCGCCGCATCGCAGCTCTCTCTCCTTACATCAATATCCGCTTAATACCGTGATCGGGTGTTGGAGTTTAGGACGCTGTCTCTAACCTACCGGGCCGTAAGTTGTGCCTTCGAAAATATAACTTGAGTGTAAGTACCCTGGGTGTGCATATAACTTCTTTCGCCGCTATCGAAAATCCGAAAAATTGGAGCGCATTCTGACACCATTCGAGGTGACCCAAATTAGCCTACCTACCGCTTTGCTCAAGTAAATTGCCAAAAAATCTGGTGGTGGTGCGCCAGTTCAAAAACATCATGGCTCCCGCGACGCCAGAGAACGCGCCGACCCCTCAGAGACCACATCCCACCTCAGCCAGGTGCCAATTTTTGTGGTTGCATCTTTTGGGATCCTTGTTCGCAGAAAAATATAAAAAAAATAGTGGTAAAAAAAGTTTGATTTCTACTAAAGGCTCTCAAGAAAACCGAAAATTGGAGGAAAAAGGAAAAATCCGGAAGCCTCACTTGCTCGTGTTGTGCCTTGTTTCCTAGTGCTATCCATCATACTCTGTTTTTTTTCTTTCCTTCATCTTATTTGCACACATCTAGAACTTGAAGTATTTGTGGCCTGCTAACAAAGAACTAACAATAATCGCGGGACTATAATTCAAAGATTAATATCTGCTCGACTTGTGTCCAGAGTATACTACTTTTTCCGCCTTTATAAGGCCTTCCAAGCTCCACATCAGACAGCACAGTTTGGAGCATTCGCAATCGCGGGTCTACCTAATTTCCCGCGTCTTGTCTTCATCGGTAAGAACATTTGTGAGCTTGGTAAGAAGTACTAGTTTGTTTATCCGTAGAGACACACCACTCCACCGCTCATAGTAGAACTTTTAGGATAACCTTCACCGCTTTGTTGCTTGTGTTTTGTGTCTGCTAATGGCAAAGGCGATGGGACGACGCCGACGTAGTTCTCCCGTAAAGAGTTCTCGAGTGTGTCGTACCAAGAGCAACGCTAACCGCCGTAGTAATGCTCGGCGTAGGCAAACGTGAAAATCCAGGCGCCATACAAAGGTCAGACCGCCAAGGGCCATTGAACCTTGCCAAGATCGCAACACACTTGAGTAGGAGATTGGAAAACGATTGTCCATTAATCGACCTACGTAGTCGCTTTTGTGAAGTTCGCAATCACTGGAAGAAGATAATGGAGGCGCCGACCGGGTGATGATCTATGACACCAATGGTAATGTTGATCAAGCAAATACAAGGGAAAAATAGGTTACGCCGACGCCGCGAACAACAATTGTATGGGTGGCAACCGCCATCGAGGTAATCGCGGCTCATGCTCCCAGCATGATCCTTATGCTATGTCACAAATTTACCATACCTTCTTTTTCGACATTATGATGCCGAGGGATACTCTTGATTGGGAGATGACAAGAGCAAAAATTTAGTGCCCACCTTGTGCCCGCCACAGCAGCAAATATAGAATTAGACAAGCCACTAGTGAATTTAAAGATTTTGCTATCATTTGCGGACGTTTAGTTAAGTATAACCGCCAACCTGTGAACTTCTGGAAGAGCTTAAGGTTGCTATGCGCGGATAGGATTTGCGTGCCGCCATCATATCATAGGGATCTACGTAAAGAAATTAAATACGCGCTTTTAGAACAAAATCGCGCGTGATTACTTCGCGGTGAGCTTCGTAGCGATTGATGCTGTAGTATAGTGTAGGGAAACGAGGATTCTATTGTTCGCTTTTATTCGTGATCGGTGGCGAAATTCGCAACATAAGCTGGATTATAAGGGATTTTAACACCGCCAACCGCTGTTTCGCTTTTATGCCGGTGAAGGAGTTGCGGGACGTAATAAGTGGCAAAGGCAAGGTTGGCACCCCTCGTATACCCACGCATTACGCCCTTTGGGCCTCCTCTCTCCCATCCTCTTTTCGCGCCTCTACCAACGAATGCATGCATAATCTACTTCTCAAGGACATCCGGCTCCGTGTAAAAATTATTTGCGTGAACCTTCAAAGAGTGCATCCTCCATTGCTTCAACAATGTATGCTCCTAGTAATCTCAAGCACCACGCTAAGGATTCGTCATAACGCGTAAGGATTGCCCTAGTCACAAGTGCGCAATACATGCATTTTACGTGGTACATCAAATACCGACATTGGAGGAAGAGGATGAAGAAGATCCTACCGTGGAGGTGGACAATGAAGTTTTGGGTAAAATCGGCGACACTACCACCTACGTAAGCCGCCATCAGGCAAATGAAGCCACAAAAGGTACAACAAACGTAGAAGTCGCAACGCCACAAACTTGTTCCAATCATGCTTACATCAATAACGGCGAAAGGTCATCATTGATGGAGGTAGTTGTCAAAATTTGCGGAGTTCGGGATTTAAGTCAAGAAGCTTGGCTTTGGCCATCACCCCCTCATCCCTATAACTCCCATGTGCTGGTTTAATGATGCGGCAAAGTTAAGGTAACACAAACTTGCGTAGCTTCTTTTCCATTGCCCTATACCGATTATGCCGACAGGGATGTGGTACCTATGGAAGCTTGTTCACTTTTACCGGGTCGCCCTTAATTTTGATACAATGATGCTATGCACCAGAAGTAATACTTCTACACTTATGGTGGTTGTTAGGAAAAAAATTACTTTGTCTTGTATGACCAAATAAATTGTGGCTAAGTTTAAAAAGCATACCGCTTAGTTTGCGATGCTAAATCAAAATCAGCAGTTGCTTAATTCTATTTACCCACCTAAAACAGATATAAGCTCTACACCATAATTTAAGGTTGAGGGAATTAAATTGAAGGGTGCCGCTATGCTTTTGCAACAAAACTCGATCTTGGCCGAAATTTCATGATGATATATGCTATAATTTTGTTTGCAAAAGCCGTGCCTTGTTTTCGCTGGAAGATGTTGTTAGTTCGATGCCTCTCGTTGTCACTAACCTTTTTGCGTGAGTATGAGGAGTTTTTCCACTGGCGATACCCCGTGGGCCTTTACCTATGAGTAGAATGGGGAAGTATCAAATTGATTTGATCCCGGGAGCAACACTAAACCGAAATGCTATCGAACTAACCCTCAGGAGACTAAGGAAATTCACGACAAGTCCAAGAGCTTTGGACCGGCTGTATGTAATACGTGAGAGAGCCTTAGTCCTTGCAGTCCGCTCCTTGATTTTGGTTCCTAAGAAAGATGGTTCTTGGCGATGTGTGTTGATTGTAAAGAGCCATATTAATAATATTATTGATAGATATCGGGCTACATATCCACCCAGCTTCTTGATGACATGCTTATGAGTTGTGTGGCTCTGCTAATAAAGATAGACTTCATGTGAGTGGCTACCACCAAATTAGAATGAAACTTGAGATGAATGGAAAACAAATTTTAAACCAAATTCGGTTGTATGAGTGGTTAGTAATGCCTTTTGGTTTGACTAATGCACCTAGTACTTTTATGCTTTACCAAATGAAAGGTTTTAAGAGCTTCATTCATTTGTGGTAGTTTACTTTGATGATACTGATTAAAAAGTCTTTTGGATGAACATATGGGACATACCTTACGTGGGTTGCTTTATCGCTTTGGCGCAGATGCACGCTTATATTTGGTAACCTCGAGAAGTGCATCTTTGCACCCGATCGAAGCCCTTTTCTTGGCTATGTTGTTAAATTCACGTAAATCAAGTGGATGAGACGAAAATTGAAGCCATAAAGAGTTGGCCGCTCTGGCAAGTATCACAATGTGAGAAGTTTCCTTGGTCTTGTGGGCTATCGTCGCTTGTCAAGGATTTCAAATACCATTGTCAGCCTACTGCATACGAGTTGACAAAGAAAGGTGTGGTGTTTCATTGGGGTAAGGCAATAAGAGAGTGTGAGTCCTGACACTTTGAAGGACAAGCTTACACACCTAATTCATATTGCCGCAACTTCCTAACCTTTGCAAGAGACTTTCTTGAGCTAGAATGCTTATGCGTGGAGTTGGTATCAGAGGTGTTTTGATGCAAGAAGGTAAGCCTGGCATACTTTATAAAATTACGGTCCCTGCTTCTTAATTATTCTACGTATGATAAAGAATTGTATGCAATTTTGTACGCTCTTTAGACGTACGCCATTATTTGCGGGCTCAAAGAATTTATTATACATTCGCATCATGAATCGCTTAAGTATCTTCATTTCAAAATAATCCGAATCGTAGGCATGCTAAGTGTGGGTTGAATTTATTGAATCTTTTCCCTATATTATTAAACATAAGAAGGGAAGGATAATGTGACGTTTATGCCTTGTTCCGTGACGCTATGCTTTCCCAGGTCCCAACTTGATTGTGTGTAGAATTTTGGACTTGAATCAATAAAGAACAAATATGTGCTTGATCCCCTGCTTTTAAAGAGATGTGTTATTAATTGTAAAAGAGGGACGCATATGGAACAAGTTTGTGATCAATGATGCGTTTTGTGTTTAGAGCAACCGCTTCATGCATTCCAGCTTGGTTCTCGTTTCGCCTAATGCTGCTGCAGGAAGCACATGGAGTGAGGTTTGATGGGGCATTTTGTGCTAAGAAGACGGAGGAAGTGTTGACCACATACTTTTTGGCCAAAGAGATGAGGAGTAGATGTTGAACGTTCGCGGGCACGCCGCATCTACATGTCAAAAGCATAAGTCTCGCTGAATCCACATGGTTTGTATATGCCTTCCTCGCTCTTCATTCCAGGCCGTATATTTCGGCGGACTTGTTTTGATTGCCTAGACTAAGAGGGGAGGGATGCGATTTTTGTTGTTGTGGATCGATTTTCTAAGATGGCGATTTATACCTTGTCATAAAAGTGATGATAAGCCGCTTTTTGGCCAGTTTCACCTTCTTTTCAAAGAGATTGTTCGCTTGCATGGTATGCCTTGTACTATTGTTTCGTGACGATGCAAATTTCCTTTGAGTCAGCTTGGCGATTTCTATGGAATCTCTTTTTCAAAGATTGTTCGCTTGCATGGTATGCCTTGTTCATTGTCGATCGTGGATGCAAAATTGTTTGGCTTAAGTGCATACTCTATGGAAGGCTAAGTTGGTATTAAAATTGCCATGCTTAACTTGTCACCCACAAACTCGATGGACAAACAGAGGTAGTGAACTCGCGACTTTTGGGCACCATGTTGTTTATTTTGAAGAAAATTTAAAGATGTGGGAGTGAAATGTTTGCCCCATGTGAGTTTGCTTACAATCTACGTAATAATATTCTTACCACTCAAGGTAAGTCCTTTCTCGTGTAGTGTATGGCTTAACCCCTCGCGTTCTATTGATCTTTTACTTTACCTACCACCTAAAAGAACTCCATAGTGATGCTAGCGACGGTTCTATTCGTGAAGTTGCATGAAACAACTAAAGAAAATACCTAAAAGATGAATGAAAAGTATAGAATTGTCGGAATGTAAGGTAGGAAAGAAATTAAATCCTGGAGCCGCGTGATTTAGTATGGTTACATTTTGAGAAAGGATAGGTTTCCGTAGCCACAAGAATCTAAATTACACGCCAAGAGCCAGTTGGTCCTAAAGTTAGTTGCAAAAATAAATGATAATGTATAGCAAACCTTGAGTTGCCACCCAGTTCGTTAACCTTCTTGAATACTGCGCATTTGACACCATACTTGGGCTTCCATGAGCTTTGAGTCGAGACGATTCCACCAAGAGGGGAGGATGATGAGGACATCACTCCTTCGGATACACCTTCACGATCCTCCTCACCAAATACTCTGTCCATCACAAGAGTCATGCTGACAATTAAATTTACAGTGAGCTCGCTCCAAGTAACTCTTTATATGATTTAGAGAATAGATTAAGCGCCTAATGATTATTATATTATGATTAGAATCATGAGGATTCCCATTGCTGCGCCTCTCCATCGCTGCCATTGCCAAGGTCCTCCTATTGCCCCTATGCCAATGATGCGGCACCAGTGACCGGACACCTTTGACGGTCGTACATTGTATCTGGAACCGTGTCCACTGCCCTGAACAAATCTTGATAAGAATGGAGCAACAGTAAAATTGACAGAAGATGCCCACATACTGAGAACATTTGGATCTCACTTGCTCTAGGTTAATTCTTGACGACATTTGGTAGGCAACAACCTTGTAAAAGTGCTACATAACTTTCTTTTCGGCCGAGATGTACAATTTCTATCTAATTTTTGTACCTTTCTATGTGTAGGAGAAGCAGGAAGCAGCAATGGCAGCACTTTCACACATGGATAAGGGAGTTGTAATGGTAGAAACGATGCTGGAGGCTACGGAGCAGTAGCAGACTAAGCAAGTTAAAGACAACTAATCCTCCACTTCTAGGTATGTTTCTGCTTGCTCTATTTTTCTTCCACCTTCCATTCATGATCACTACTGAGCAATTGAGATATTAATCAAAAGTATATTACTTCACACTGGGCATGACTAATCTCCGTGTCTCTCGCTAACTACTGTTTTAGTTGGTTGCCACTGCATCTTGCTACTGCTTATGCAGCTACTTCATCTAATATAGTCGCAAATCTCATCTGAATAACTGATCTCATTCGTTACATGCTTGCATTCACATGTGCAGATATATACCTGAAGCACCAACCATCAGAGATGTAACAATTTGGAAATTTTGATATTGCACCTGCTGATGTAGGACTAAGGATCTGCTGATGTAGGACTAATTCCTATGATCATATCCACTAGAATGGATATACATTTGAATTTATGATCCTATCTGTTACAAAGAGGATCACGTCACTTTCTAGAAACTAAGGCTAGGTGACTTTATTGCATTTATGGTATTACTGTTACAACCTTGAGCTTTATCTCCTAGATTGGAGCTTTGTTTAGCAAGATGATGGTCATCTCAATGCAAGAAAGTAGGACTGACCAAGCTTGCAATGCAATGGATATACAGATAGGTTGGTTTGTACTAAAGATATTGACATGACGCTGTCCCCAAATAGCACCGATCAAATCAGGTAAGACCGTACTTGATTTGTTAGATAATTAATTAATAGTTATTGTGGTTTGTTAATTTTTTAAGCATGGATTACACATTGACCACTAAAGATATTGACATGACGCCACCCCCAGATCAGATCAGATAACTTCTTTAGTTAGATAAATAATTAATAGTTATTTTGGTTTGTTAATTTTTGAAGCATGGATTACACATTGATCACTAAAGATATTGACATGATGCCACCCCCTGAACAGAACCGATCACTCACTTCTTTAGTTAGATAATTGACTAATAGTTAATTTGGTCTGTTAAGATATATCTAAAAGGAAAAGCCAAAGATATATTCTTAAAACAAGAGAAACATATTGTAATCTGTAAATGGCAAATTTGACACGATATTAACTAACATTTTTCACTATACCACATATCAAAAGTAGAGTCAAATAGCAGTAGCTAAAATTAGAAGATTACTGACAAAATATTGACCGGTATAAATTTATAACAAACCATTAGTCAGTATATCAAGGGCGTGTTCTAAGCAGTTGCAACTTTTTCTCCTCTGGCAGGTTACTGTAGCAGGAGAAGATGGCGGTTGATGTAGTAGCAGTACGAGGCTGTAGCCAAACACCCCATAAGTAGTACAATATATCTCTTATATATGCTTCGTAAATAGTGATATCTACCTCGCAATATACCTTGATTTCTTTTCTATCCTCCGTCTTTGCTTGCAGACTTGTGGTTCTAGCCAAACCCATGGTGCTCTAGAAAGTTTAGGGTTCAATTTTATTTGCCTCAGCTAGAACCAAACTTCAGTTTGTTCTGTATGTGCGTTACTCTGGATGTACTTAATTTAATTTTACGATGTTGCATGGTATATTATGTCACAGGTGTATATTGCAGATACACTATGGAAGAAGATCCAGCTTATGGTTACTCTAAAAGAATCATGTTATTTTAGCATTGAAAAAAAATCATGTTCACTAGTACAGAAAAGGCCTGTACTGGCGGTTCCAAACGCATTTCTACTGGCGTTTTTCGGAACCGCCAGTACAGGAGGCCAGTAGAAATCGGCCATTTCTACTCGCGGTTGCTTGAGAACCGCCAGTAGAAATCAATTTCTACAGGCGGTTCTCTTAAGGAACCGCCAGTAGAAATCGTTGCCCAGAAAACGCGAAAAAAATTGCAAAAAAATATTTTTAAGAAGGCAAAAAATATTTTTCGAACCGCCGGAGGCACCCACCCGCCCGTGTCCGTCGAAGTCGCAAGTCGCGCATTTTTTCGCGTAAAATCGCGCGCTACGCGGCCGTGGGGGTTCGAACCCGCGACCTCGGCTTCGCGCGTATTCCCCTCTACCACTCCACCCACACGTCACTTGTGTCTAGACATCATTTTTGTTCCCCACATATTATACAAATCCGACGGAAATTTGAATATTTGAGGGTCTAAACGAATTCAAATAAAAAGTGGTGAACTACAAAGTTTCATAACTTTTTGAGAACTGCAACTTTTATTTAGAGTGTTTCTCCATCCGAGGTCATTTGCAAAATTTGGATTTTAAATTTGAAAATTTCATTCGTAGTTTTCCATAAAGAGATAATTTCAAATGAAAAAGTTGTCAACTACAAAGTTTCATAACTTTTCAAGATCTACAACTTTTATTTTGGGAGTTTCTCCATCCGAGGAAGTTTGAAAAACTCAAAAAAAATAATTTCAAATTATTTCTCTTGGGCGGTTCTCTTAAGGAACCGCCTTGTAAATAGTCAATTTCTACCGGGCGGTTCCTTAAGAAAACCGCCAGAAAATCGTATTTCTGGCGGTTCCTTAAGAGAACCGCCTTTAGAAATAGGGGTCGATTTCTACAGGCTGTTCTAAAGAGAAACCGCCAAGAGAAATAAAACGCCAAATGTCAAGAGAAATGGTTTTTGTACTAGTATTGAAAAGATGACGTTTCTAAGAAGTTTGATATTGAAAAGGAGTAGTATCTGCTGATAATGGAGCTCGTTTACTTCATCTAGCCCAATCTATGTTGGCACTACTCATGTGGAAAGATGACGTTTTAGTTGTGGGTTAGATTTTGATATGAATGTAAATATCGTATTGGTGCTTAGTAGCCAATGAATCGAGCAGCCAACTCTGGTTGCATATACATATTTTATTTCTATATATATCTGAATTCTTGCCACGTGTTACACGAATTGTCTCAAATGTACACTATAGTTTCTTGAAAGTATAATTTTTTTAATATTTTCTTCTTTATCAATGAATTTTTTATGGACACATGGAATTTTTTATAGACACATGCATATATATACTTTCAAAAAATATACAAACACCAGATTAAAAAATTTCAAAATATGTGAATATATTCAAACAATATATAGAAATATTGAATAAGATATATTCATTTAATCAAAAAGTTTTCATCGCACGTGCGTGTCGCACGTGCATGTTTACTAGTATATATAAAAGAGTTTTGGTGCATTCCACCATATTAGAATCTGATGGGCTGAAGAAGAAAACCACAACACGCGCTTGGGCTGGTGTGGGCTAAATTACGGGTCCAACGCCCCAGCCTGTCAGCTACGGCCTACGTCTGCTACAGGTGTAACAAAATCACATGAACCTAATTTTTTTCAAGAAAAACAGACGACTCAAACTTCGGAGGCATGGCACCATCTTGCCCCAATATGAGAGGAAGAATCTGATCTGAAATTCGGCATTATGCTAGCACACTATCTGAGTGCAAGTGGTGTCAAATAGGCACATTTGCCAATTTTAAAGGCGCCAGGGGCTTTGATTTCTTCAACCCTGTGTAGCTGTAATGCTGCAGCACACGAGCGTATATGCTCGTCGTAGTCATGATTTCTTTCGTGTTTGCCTCCTTATCGTTAGTTTCGCATTTTTTTTAAGTGGGCTTGGAATCTATCCCAATGATAGTATTGAGATATTGTTGGATTAGATATTCCTGCCTCGGATTACAGTATCAAGTGCCCCCACTATAAAGAGTTTTGTACCCTGTTGATTTTTTTCCTTGAAATAGGTGTATGCTTGATGTGGTTGGTTCTGCACTTTAGGATACCAAGTTGTATGAAAAGAGCTGTTTGAATTTTACAGAATATAGTAGATGTGGTAATGCTCCGAAGCCGAGGCTCGTCTGTGTTGAAGGCCTACGCAAGGCTATTCAGGGTGGACTATCTCGAGTGATCATTGAAATTGATTTGTGTTCGTATCTATCCGGCGATGAGAGGTGATACGAAAGATAGGTCGAAGATCGGATTCATTATAGAAGAGGCAAAAGGTCTCACCAGCCTACCCTACGAGTGGAAGATATATATAGAATAGAATAATGAAGTAGTAAATATTTTAGCTTGTTTAGCTAGGAGGAATAATTTTGAGAAGACATGGTGAGGGCAAGTACCTGCGTGTGTTGATTATCCTAGCTAATAATAGAAAGCTCTCTCTTTGTTCGAAAAAGAAGAATTTTATATCTGGAGTTAAAGTTAAGGTCTCGACTAATCATATGCAAACGCATGTACATACAGAGTCTCTTAAAATTACCCGGCCGTGCAGGAGAATAGTCTCGCAAGATGTAACCAGAGATATTTTTCAGCATGTTAGCTCGTAGGGCGTGACAGTTTAAACGCAAGACAGTTCCACTGGAGACAACACTGCCGTCCACCAAATCTGATGAGGAGCAGCACCGAGTTGGAATGCGCCCATTCTCTGCGCACGGTTCCAAAGTCCTCACACGGACGACGACGACACACACTACTACAGAACAGCCCTTTGGTCACTTGGACAAAATGAGCAATAGCTCCCGAAAATTGGCGTCCGGGACTAAAAAGACCTTTAGTCCCGGTTTGTGTTAGGGACCGGGATTAAATCCTCCCCCCCCCATATTTGAATCCTTCTTCCTCCCCTGGCCAAGCTGCCCGAGCTCACTTTCTTCTTTGTTCTTCATGTTCTTCATGTGTTCTTGATTGATTTGTGCTCACATCTCCAAATATTGATTCATTTCATCACTTCTACGCCGTCATTTACTTGTTTAGAGGTTACTAACTTCATCTTCTCAAGTTTTAGCTGCAGGTCATCTCATTTTGTGGTGTTATACATGTGGTTTTTTATGTTTTGATTTCTACACTATTTTAAACTCCAATCACTTCATCGTTTAAATATTTTAATGTAGATAACTACAATTAAGACCCTAAAAATTAGTATACACCATTTATTACTATTATGTCTATCATATGTTTTGGTTTAGTTAAAAAAATACTAAATTTATGGTTTGTCATTATAATTAGTTTTTTAAAAAATAACATTTGATAATACTTTAGTTTATAATTTATGATCTGGTTAATTAGTTAATTATAACTAAGTATAAATAATACATTTGAAGGATTATTTAATTATAACTAAGAATGAATATAAAATTTGTTTAGAAAAAATAAGAATGGAGAATTTTTAGGTTATGTGTTAGTTAGTTACTTGAATACTTTATTTTTGGAATTTGTGATCGGGTTTATTAGTTAATTTAAACTAGTATGCATGCCACATTTCATGATTAGTTAGAAAAATAAAT
The DNA here is from genome assembly GCA_015844335.1 of Chrysopogon serrulatus. NCBI lineage: Eukaryota > Viridiplantae > Streptophyta > Magnoliopsida > Poales > Poaceae > Chrysopogon > Chrysopogon serrulatus. Next base: position 65,018 of record JADLZL010000449.1, on the reverse strand, counting down.
AACTTTGGTGTTTTTTAGTTTTGCTTGTTTAGAAAAAATAGAAATAGAGAATTTTATGTTATAATACTTTAATTTACAATTTGTGACCAGGTTAATTAGTTAATTATAGCTAGTATGCCTACCAAATTTCTTGAATATTTAGAGAAATAGACAACTTTGGTGTTTTTTTTAATTTTGCTTGTTTAGAAAATAAAGAAATAGAGAATTTTAGGTTATTTATTACTTTCATTTCTTTATAAAAAATTAGAAACTTATCATACATTAATTTGCAATTTGTGACCGGGTTAATTAGTTAATTATAACTAATATGCCTACCAAATTTTTTGATTATTTAGAGAAATAGAGAACTTTGATGTTTTTTTAATTTTGCTTGTTGAGAAAAATTAGAAATAGAGAATTTTAGGTTATTTGTTACTTTTATTTCGTAGTAAAAATTAGAAACTTATCATACTTTATTTTGTAATGCGGACAATGACACGTGGTTGGATGTACAATGCCGATCGCCGCTCTAAAGAATTCATTGATGGTGTGCATTATTTCTTAAGAGTGGCCGAGAAAAACAAGCGGGATGGATTCATACGTTGCCCATGTGCCTTGTGTCGAATTTGAAGGAATATTCTAGCTCTAGAAATATTCACTCACATTTGTTGAAGTCGCTTTCATGCCAAACTATATTTGTTGGACCAAGCATGGAGAAACCGAGATAATGATGGAAGAATGTGAAGAAGAACAAGAACAACTGGAGCCTAACGACCTTATTGCTCAATTCGGTAGCTTCGATGATACAAAGAATGGGAGAAGCTGAAGAAGAGGGAGGTGCTCCTGGTGAAGGTGATGCTCTTGGTGATGCCATTCGTGATGCACAGAAAGAATGTGAAAGTGAAAAGAGAAGGCAAAGTTTGACCGCAAGCTAGAAGATCACAAGAAATTATTATACCCATCCGCCCAAGATGGGCAAAAAAAAAATTGGGTACAACACTGGAGTTGTTGAAATGGAAGGCACAGAATGGTGTATCCGATAAGGCATTTGGACAATTCTTCAAGATCCAAAAAAGATGCTTCCGAACCCTAATGAGTTGCCCACCACTACGTCTTTAAGCAAAATAGGTCGTCTGTCCTTTGGGATTAGAAATCCGGAAGATACATGCATGTCCTAACGACTGCATCCTATACCATGGCAAGGACTACGAGAATTTAGAGGAATGCCCCGTATGCAAAGCATCACGGTATAAGATCAGGCGAGATGACCCTGGCGATGTTGAGGGGGAAGAACGTCCTAGGAAGAAAATCCCTGCAAAGGTTATGTGGTATGCTCCTATAATACCTCGTCTGAAACGTCTTTTTAGAAACAAGGACCATGCAAAGTTGTTGCGGTGGCACAAAGAAGACCGTAAGGTAGACAACATGTTGAGACACCCTGCGATGGGTCTCAAAGGAGGAGAGCAATAGATAGGGAGTTTCCGAGTTTGCAAAAGACGCAAGAAACTTGAGGTTCGCTCTAAGTACGGACGGTATGAATCCTTTTGGTGAGCGGAGCAGTGGTCATAGCACTTGGCCTGTTACACTTATGTATCTACAACTTTCCTCCATGGTTATGCATGAAGCGAAAGTTCATTATGATGCCGGTGCTCATCCAAGGGCCGAAGCAACCGGGCAATGACATTGATGTGTATCTAAGGCTATTGATTGAAGAACTTCTACTTTTATGGAGCGAAACAGTGTTCGTATGTGGGATGAGTACAAACAGAACACTTCGACTGCGAGCACTGTTGTTTATGACAATCAATGATTGGCCTGCTCTAAGTAATCTTTTCGTAGGCAGTCAAACAAGGGATATAATGCATGCACACCTTTGTTTTGATGATCTTGATAGTATATATTTGAAAAAATGCAGAAAGGTCGTGTACCTTGGGTATCGTCGATTTCTTTCTGTGAATCACCCAGTTAGAAAGAAAGGCAAGCATTTTAAAGGTAAGGTAGACCACCGACTCAAGCCTCGCAACAGAACTGGAGAAGATGTATTTGAGATGGTTAAGGATGTGAAAGTAATTTTTGGTAAGGGACAGGGCAGCCAACCAGTTCCAAAAGATGCTGCGGGTCATGCACCTATGTGGAAGAAGAAGTCAATATTTTGGAAGCTACCGTATTGGCAAGTCCTAGAGGTCCGTAATGCGATCGACGTCATGCACCTGACAAAGAATCTTTGTGTGAACCTTCTAGGATTCATGGGTGTGTATGGGAAGCCTAAGGATTCACTTGAAGCACGACAAGACTTGCAGCGTATGGAAGAGCGAGACAACCTGCATCCAGAGAAGACAGATGATGGACGCCAATATTTAAGACCTGCTAGCTACACTCTTAGCAATGAAGAGAAAGAAATTATGTTTGAATGCTTAAAAGCGAGATCAAGGTTCCATCCGGATTCTCCTCTAATATAAAAGGTATAATAAATGTGTCCGAGAAGAAATTTACGCACTTAAAGTCGCATGACTGCCATGTGCTTATAACGCAATTGCTTCCAGTTGCATTAAGAGGAATTCTACCTCCACATGTACGTCTAGCAACCGTTAAGCTATGTGCATTCCTCAATGCAATTTCTCGAAGGCAATTAATCCACTTTGAACTTGCTTTGCTCTGAGAATGATGTGGTTCAATGTCTTGTCGACTTTGAGTTAGTATTTCCTCCATCCTTCTTTGATATCATGACACACCTCCTAGTTCATGTGGTCAAGGAGATCAATATTCTTGGTCCTGTGTTTCTGCATAATATGTTTCCTTTCGAGAGGTTTATGGGAGTCCTGAAGAAATATGTCCACCAGCGTGCTCGGCCAGAAGGAAGCATCGCAGAGGGCTATGGGACAGAGGAGGAGGTCATTGAGTTACGTGTTGAATTTATTCCCGAACTTGACCCAATTGGTGTTCCCGAATCACGACACGAGGGGAGACCGAGCGGAAAAGGAACGATTGGAAAGAAAACCTACATCGGTACGGAGGGCGATTGTTTCAATAAAGCACACTACACGTTCTTCAAAACTCATCCGTGGTGGAGCCGTATGTTAAGAAACACAAGGACTTTCTACGATCCCAGTTCCCAGAGAAGAATGAAGCTTGACTTATGCGTCAGCACATGGACACTTTCAGTGATTGGTTACGAAAAGAATGTCAGGGCAATGACCAGATTGATGAGCAACTATATTTGTTGGCTAGACAACCATCATGGCACATCCTCACGTTCAAAGGGTGCGAGATAAATGGAAATACATTTTACACCCTAGGCCAAGATAAAAAAGCACGAACCAAAAGCGATGGGGTTCGTGTAGACGCCACCGACCGAATGGAAACAGACAAACATATTATGGCCGCATAGAGGAGATTTGGGAACTAGACTACGCACCTAATTTTAAAGTCACTTTATTCCGGTGCCAATGGGTCAAGAATACCGGAGGCGGGGTAACAGTTGACAAAGACTATGGAATGACAACAGTGGACCTCAACAATGTTGGATACAAAGGTGAACCATTCGTCCTTGCTGCTGATGTGAATCAGGTATTCTATGTGAAAGACATATCTACAAAACAGAAGAGAGAAAAAAATGACAACAAATCAACGAATGAGCCAAAACGCCATATAGTTCTCTCGGGGAAAAGAAACATTGTGGGAATTGAGGGCAGTCGATATTTCGGAAGATTAGTTAGCGGTTTAATCACTAACTTTATTTTGCATTCCCTTAGTTAGCGGTTTACTCATATACCTCTTTGGTTTCACAGGTGGTCACCAACATATCATAGTGCTGCGGGTGATGACGAGGCAGTGCAAGACACGGCTGCATCGCCTCGGGCTGCAACGCCGCCTCCTCGGGCTGCAACGCCACCACCTCGGGCTGCAACACCACCACCTCGGGCTCCAACCCGCCACCACGTGCTCCAACGCCGCCTCCTCGGGCTCCAACCCCGCCACCTCGGGCTCAAACGCCGCCTCCTCGGGCTCCAACACCGACACCGGCTGCCCCCCCTCGCCTCCACGTCGGGCTCCAACCCCCCCCGGCCGCCGCCATCGCTCCACACGTGGCTCCAGCGCCGAAACCGGTGGACCCACCATTGAAGAAGAGGCCGGCCACACGATCAAATGTGTCGGCCGCCCCGCAGCCCAAAAAGAAAGCCTCTGAGAAGAAACAACCCGTCATTTCTAAGAAGCTATCCTATGAGAAGACTGGTGCAGAATTAGAAGCTTCGGTAAAGTCAAATGTGGACAGTTTCTTTAAGAGACTTAAGGATGAAAGAGAATCCAAGCGGAACCCTGAGAAGCCCTACCTCTTGCTAAAGCCAGAACTTCTACGGCAAAGGGTTGAGGCTCAACAAAAAAAGAGGCGTGCAGCTCAGAAAGAATCATCATCTTTATCGGACTATGATCGCACTCTAAGCAAATCCCTAGAAGAAGAGAAGAAGAAAGAGAAAAAGAGCACGCAAGGGTGTAGCACAGCTCGGGAAACAATCAAAGCAATCAGTGCCCCCCGCTAGTTGTTGGGAATGAATATGGTTCAAACATCGACGTGCTAGACCAGCCAGATACCTCCGTGTTTGAACTATGAGGATCTTGAAAAAAAATTTTGCGGACACCGGTCTTACCTTATCCCAAATGATAGTTTGGGGCAGCTTGAAAGTGCAAAAGAAATTGATCATTATCGAAGACATATGAATATGGCAAGAGTCTCATGCAACCTCTGCGGCCCTCGGCAAACTTGGCACGCAGATGTACTTGCTAAACAAGTGGTACCTCGATGCGTGTGGCGTATGCAGATGACTATATTTGCATCCGAATTAGAAACCATCATTACTTCCATGGTGATAATGTTATTTATGTTCAATTTAATGAGCCACACCAGCTATGCCACATGGACGCCCGGACAAAGCTCTAATCACCGCTTAAATCTGTAAGTGATTCTTTTTTTGTAATAATGTCATCAGAAACTTATCATGTATATGTATAACTAATTACGTAAACCGACTATACATATGCAGACACATGATGAGGGACCTCGAGCTAGAAATGACAAGGAGGTTGGATTTGTAGATCCTTATGTTGTATTCAAAGACCCCAAGACTCCGTATGAGAGTTCAAACGGAGAGAAATCTACGGAGGTACTTGATCAATCAAAAGGATAAAAGATATATACTCTTTCCCTATAACTTTAAGTAAGTATCATTATCGTGTGTACGTACATTCTATTAACCCAATTGATGAGATCGGTGTGAAGATAAATAATTATTTTGCCTACACACAAATGCAGCTTTCATTGGATACTAATTGTGATTGACATGTGGCAATCTCATTTGATAATCTATGACTCGTTGAGAAAATCAATTGGACCTTTACCAAGAAATGATAGATATTATCCAAGGGTAACTTCGATCTCTAAATATTACTTTCAACTCTTTAACTCAGTAATAGATATTTAATAATGATCGTTTTATTGCTAGGGTTTGGGCTTGGTTCGTGCGTAAACACCGTCCGTATTTAAAAAGCGCCACTTTCGAAGGCTATCCTACATCGATTCTACGGCAGCCACGGGGCAAAAATTTATGCGGATACTATGTCTGCGAATTTCTAAATGTCTATGAAAAAGATCAAATCTTGAGCACACAAAAAAAGTATGTAACATGTATATATAATAAGTTCATTTCAATTATTTGTTGCTATTTAATAAATCTTATACATATCTATAACTTTTTTCTTTAATGATTACTATAGGACACGTGGTTGAGGGAGAAGGTGTTGACTCAAGTCCGCCTAAAAGCAATTCGGGGAGACACTCGGGGGATTTCTTAACGACCAAGTCCTAAATCCCGCCGGCGAGTACTTCTTCAACCACGACGAGCCACTCAAACCAAACCATGATGATCATTTGTATGATGCTTGAGTGGCGGAGAACAATTAAGTTGTAAATACTTTATCCATGACGGAGACATGTAAATTTTATATCATAGATCTATAGATATGTATAATATATAAATAGTGTTATGTAATTTATTTATATATAATGATCTAAATTATAAATTATAGGTGCGGCGTCTACATAAACAAGCGGCCGAACAATACGCATTCGAAAATAATAATAATACAATTGTAAACCAGAAAGGGAAAACCAAAAGAAAAGAAAAGAAAAAAAAAAGGAAAAAGAAAAGAAAAAAGAAAAAACTCTTTAGTCCCTGGTTGGTAACACCAACCGGACTAAAAGTGGCGCCTGTGTGGCGCACCACGGCACACCCTTTAGTCCCGGTTGATGTTACCAACCGGGACTAAAGGTGGACCTTTAGTCCCCGGGCAGCGAAACCGGGACTAAAGGTGGGACATTTAGTCCCGAAACCTTAGTCCCGGCCCGCAGCCGGGACTAAAAGGCCCATCCGCACCGGGACTAAAGGCTTGTTCTGTACTAGTGACATCTCGGCCCTGTCGCCTGCACCAGCGTGGGGACACCGGACGTACACCCGTATGAAAGGGGCGCTGAAAGAGAACAAAAGGCTCGGATGGCTGCGTTTCCTAGCAGCCTTGTACAGGACGACGAAAGATCGAATGCAATGCACATACAAACAGTCATACACTGGCAGTCTTGACATCACAACACTGCAGTCTTAACTTCACATGAGATTTTGAGGCCTGACCCGCCATTTAATACCATGATAACATGATGAAATTGAACGCAATGCACATGTAGACAGTTAAGTCATGCATATGCAGTGAACGCTAGCTGCAGGCTAAGCCAATCCCAATGCAAGCGTGAAATGCATGCACACGCAGCACGTACGCGTGACTGACCTCTTCTCGGGTCCCTTCCCTTCCCTATCGATCGCCTATCGGCAGCACAGGAGGAACGAAGACGACAAGCTGATCTGACGGCAGGCACGGGAGGAGCAAAGGCGTTGTGTGCACGCGTGCGCACGCAGTACGGCGGGGTTAGGCGCAGACGCGCAGATATGATCTGAGGATGAGATGATGGAGTAGCTGCAGAGTTAGTGCGGGAGCCACTCTCGGTTTGCCGATCTCTCTCGCTGGAGACTTTTTTGCCGGCCGGCCTCCAACCAGAGCGGGCGGATCCGCCCAAGACAACAGCATTGGATGGGCGGTCCTGTCCCTTCTTTGTTTTCTGTTGATTGAACCCGCACGCACGCGGTGTGGCCGTTGCTCTCATCCCGTCTGATATGATGATCACCATTAGGCGGCTTCTTTTCTTTAATTTTAGCGGGGGAAAAGGTAAAACGAGCCAGCTTTTAGGCTCCCTTGGCTTTCCACGGCGGCATACTAATAAGAAGCCCGCGTGATCTGCAGATTCTTCTCATAGCTCTTAACGATCCGATGAGGCATTTGCTGGTGCGTGCCGCATAATATAATCTTCATGGGTCGATGGACTACTAAAGGTGCCGGTCCATACGTGTCGACTTCGACCTCGCCAAGCATCGGCAGAGCGGGCTCAACCTCTTTTCCTCAAACTTTTTGGGCTCATCATGCGTGAATCATGACCCGCATCGATCTCCTAGCAGCCATTATCCGCTCTCTGAGCAGTGCCGCGTCCAATCGCTGTGCGTTAGTTAGGTTCAGAACGACGGTCATCGTCACAGGATTTTTTTCATGGATTGCAGGCATCACACGAAGGCATCCTTCAGATTTGCCTGCATATATTATCCTGTTCCTTTACCTCTCTTCCGATCCTTTGCTGGGATAATGGCAGCTGGTCTGAAAGACTGAAACCATGAACTCATGCTTTCTTGGTTTCTTCTTTTGGCCCCAACAACGCAACACGATCGAGAAGCATGCATGTACGTGTCTGTAGAGGAAGCGTGGATCAGCATCGCAGGGGGCACGGATGCATACATAACATCAGAGCAAAAGGATCAGAGGTGAAAAGGGCATGATCATCAAAAGGGCAAAAGCGTTGAGCAAATCAGAAAGCCAGGGACGATGTTATCTTTGTGCTCTTGCATTCATCCCTGAAGCTCTCACAAGGCATGCATAACAGATATGCTACGTCTCCTAACATCATCAGGGCATGGTCACTGCAGGCATATACTAGTGGTTTCATTCAAAAGTAGTAAATCCAAGTATATAGAAATAAAAAAGGAAACTTCAAAGTTACTACTCATTCAACGCAAGCATTCTTTTGTTGTCCCTGAAACTCTCTGTCTCCTCTCCATTTTTTCTCTTGTAATTTTTTGAGATCACTGTCTTATCGCTTCTAAAGCTATTATGGCTTTTGCAGGTACTACTATCACCTGTAGGACACCCAGTTTTTCATCCAAACCTAGTGTCTGAACACGTACAAAAGGCACATCGACACATCGTTGAGGGTACTCACATGGACACGGAATTGAGCAATGCTAATTAGGAGTATTGTCAAATCGGTCATTGCTCAAATCGGCATAGCATCCGTGTGGTTGAGCTCAAGCATCTCTTTGCAGCATGCCAAGAATGGCCTGGCCATGGAAACGACAAACTGTGTTGAGTGAATCTTATCCTTTCCCTCGCAAAAGCCACACCCATTGATCTATATTCTCTTTTTCTCGAATACGCACGAGAGTGCATATCATTGTATTAGAAGAAAGAGTTTAAGATACAAGAATGCCGTTGCCGGCAGTGCGGGTTTGTGATCTATATTCTCTTTCTCAGCGTCCAATAACTTGTCTATTGCTACACATCAATCAGACATCATGGTGAAGGCTGCAGGATAAATAAAGTCGGATACAGTTGATCCATCAAAAATCAGCTATTAAAAATCAAACTACTAGTCCTGATTCTGCCTGCCCCTACTGAAAAGAAACTTACAGTTGCATATATATTGGTGTCCTGCCAATCTTTTTCTTCGTCCTCAACGATATGATGTTCACAGTGCTGCTCAAATAACTCAGATAAGAAAAGGGTGGGTGTTAATCAGTTCAAGATATTTTGAGTCCTGCTTCCTCTCGTAGTGGAAAAGATCAGCATCATATGCCTCATTGTCGTCCTCGTCATGATTATGCTTACAAGGTGGGAAGAAACTCAGGACCATAATGATCCTAGTAATCCGGACAAAGCTGTGCCTTTAGAGTTTTCTTGAGAAGCAGGGGTAACCATGCAAAATGGTTGCTTATTGAGAGCTGCGTGCTCTGATTGATCTTAAGAAGAATACTATAATGTGGGTGGAGAAACACGAAACGCGCTGTTAAAGCAGAACCACAGTATGTGGATCCAATCTTCTAGCTTAGAAAAGCTGGTTCTGACAGTGAACTGGGGTGCAACGTGCACGGGAGCAACTGGTTGAAGCCGACGAAAGTGTCAGATTTGTAACGTCGTGGTCGGAGGCGAGGTAGGCAACACCGGGAAAGAAAATGCCACGGTACGGTGCAGGATTCCGAATCCCTGCTCCGCCAGGTCGCAGCTAGCTCACCGGTGCAGCAGTCCGAACGCGATCTCCGGCGAGAGACGGATCGCCGTGAAAAGAACCGGGAGTAAAGGCGGTGGCGTAAGCTCCAAGCGTCAGTGATGGCAAATGGACAAGAGGGACGAGGGAGGCGAACGGCGCGCGCCGAGGATAGCTAGCTGCAGTAAAGCTTCTTTGCCCGCGTCCTTTCGCTGGCCGGCGGCGCTGTCGCGTCGCTATCGCCCGGCACGGCGAGTCCTCAGTCCACCAGTGCCTGGATGGATGCGGAGACGCCGGGCCGGCTCTGCGCCACACACACGCTCGGGGGCCGGCGGGGGCTGCGCTTTCTTGGACCACCACCGGCACCCTCTGCTCCGTTGCGGTTGCCGTGCGGCCTATGTGTTTCGCGGGTTTTCTCGCTCGACTCGGGCTCGGACGCTCGTCCCCGACCACACCCACACAGGATACGGGTGCCTGTCACAGAATAATACCTGACGAAACTGAATTGACAACTCGATCAGGTTAGCGGAAACAATGTCTTATCGCTGACGAGCAGGAAAGAGGAAGTATAGTAGATACTTGTCGGTTGCAGTGTCTTTGATTAACCTGCACTCAACAATGTAAATACTCCTACTAATGTGATGGCGCCAGTTGTCAGGGAAGGAAAGACCCAAGTGTCTGCAGATGGAAGAAGCTGCCCAGCCTTAATGTCTTGTTGTCGATGCGATGAACAGGGACCGGGATAGAGAAGATCGGGGACGGCACTATGTGATCTACACTGTCTCGACGCAAAGGCTTCGGCAAGGTAGACGATGCTCGCTCGCCGCGGTTCGTGGCTACAAGACGTGCAGGGGGCGTGGCAGCGCCGTGAGTCACGAGTTCCACGGCGAAGCCCGCGTACGCAATCTGATCAGGCTCTGTGTGTTTGCAGATCCTGGCCACCATATCGACGCAATAAAGGCGTGACGATTACGCTTGAACGTACGAGTTCGTGATAGCTCGGTTGATGTTGCAACAACGCGGCTGCGAAGCAGTAACAAATAGGTGGTGGTAGCTGCTGCACTACCTATTGCAGAGCCCTGCTGGCTAGCGTGCGTTGCGATGTCAAAATCGACGTGACGAGCGGTAGAAAAAAATGCCACCATAAGTCCGGATCACAGTTCGACATCATGTACTTGAAAGTCTACGAGTCTCGGTCACATATAGAGAGAGAGAAATGATGTCGTCTACGGTAATTATGGTGTATCCGTGTATGTTCAAATCGTACCAACATGTTGTTTAGGTACCTCAAGAACAGAAAGACAGGGGAGGGGGTGTAGCAGGGGCTCAGGCCCCTCCTATAAATATGAAATTGTCCACTAATTTTCTTGAAGTTCAAGCTTACCCCACCCCCCCCCCCCCAAAAAAAACATTATTCTCTTGTAAAATGGTAGTTATATGCGGCGTCTCTTTTTTACTTCGTCTCAAGAAACAAACTCGCAGTTACAAGCAGCTCTCACCAACGGCGATTCCAAGATGGGACAACGGCCGAGGGACGAGCCAATGAGTTGGTGGCGCCGGCGGCACACAAGTGTGGTGCGCTGGTGCCGGAGTGCATCATAGGATGATGGCGCCTTGACGTAGTCACAATACCACAATGGAGCCGATGGCACCAACTAACCGAAGCCGAGTGTGACGCGATGATCTGGTCATCAGGTATGTAGTATCACCATCTATCGCTAATACTTTCGCTACATACATAAATAAACTAGAACGACTTAGAGCCTAGTTGGATCACCGGACTAAAGTTTAGTGATAATAAGCTAAACATTATTAACCAATTAAAATTTTCTTTTTGCTAATGAGTATTACTCATCAATTAGCCTCTATTAATTTGTGTTCATGTTTACGTCTTCTATTTGGCATGCAAATATGGTGTTCATTGCCGGATACTCATCAATTACTCTTTCAGTAGCCGCTGCTGAATCTTTTGGAGCTTCCCTTCCTCGTGCAGTCATGCTCCGTACAGTTGACTCCGTCAAGGCCACGACTGGACTCGACCGGTCTCTGACTCTCTGGGACCAGCGTTGTCCGAATACGTGTGCCATCGTATACTCACTCACTCACTCACTCACCAGGGAGAACAGGAGAAGTACAGGCCATTTGTACCCCTACACGAGCAGAGCACGTGATCTGCCGCGACAGTGAGCATCCACTCTCTTTTCTTTTGTACAGACAGAGTCACGGATGCTCCCTATATAACAGGACCAAGGACTAGCCAGAGCCAGGCGCCACCACGCACGCACGGACCACTCGGCCTGCCTGCCTCTGCCTCACGTAGCTAGCACTCACTAGCAGCGGAGAGTGAGGAGTGAGAGGACACGGTCACTCTGGCTGCATTCGCAGCTGGTACACCAATAATCGATCGAGCAGACGTGCTAGTGCCAAACTGACAGAAACACGCCTGCCATTGGTAGATCTAACACCACCGACACTTGGCCATGAGCACGGGCACGGACGCCGCCGTCCCGGTCGCCGTGGCGCCGGCGAAGCGCCCGCCCATCAACAAGTACGCCTTCGCCTGCGCGCTGCTCGCCTCCATGAACTCCGTCCTCCTCGGCTATGGTAGGTTGGGTTGTTCTCCTTGGCACGAGCTCGGACGTGCATTCCATTCCGCCTGGCATATGCACGTAATTAACACAGCTGGCTGTTCTTCGTTGGAGCAGACATCTCGGTGATGAGCGGCGCGCAGCTGTTCATGAAGGAGGACCTCAAGATCACGGACACGCAGATCGGGATCCTCGCCGGCGTCATCAACATCTACTCGCTCTTCGGCTCCCTCGCCGCGGGGCTGACCTCCGACTGGCTCGGCCGCCGCTACACCATGGTGCTGGCGGCCGCCATCTTCTTCACGGGCGCGCTCCTCATGGGCCTGGCCCCGGACTACGCGCTCCTCATGGCCGGCCGCTTCGTGGCCGGCATCGGCGTCGGCTTCGCGCTCATGATCGCCCCCGTGTACACCGCCGAGGTGGCGCCCACGTCGGCGCGCGGCTTCCTCACCTCCTTCCCGGAGGTCTTCAACAACTTCGGCATCCTCCTCGGCTACGTCTCCAACTTCGCCTTCGCGCGCCTCCCCGTGCACCTCAGCTGGCGCGCCATGTTCCTGGTCGGCGCCGTGCCGCCCGTCTTCCTGGGCGTCGCCGTGCTCGCCATGCCGGAGTCGCCCCGCTGGCTCGTCATGCGGGGCCGCATCGACGACGCGCGCCGCGTGCTGCAGAAGACCTCCGACTCCCCCGCCGAGGCCGAGGAGCGGCTGCTGGACATCAAGAAGGTGGTCGGCATCCCCGAGGGCGTGTCCGACGCCGACGACGTGGCCGCCATCGTCCGCGCCGGCAACAAGGCGGCGTCGCGCCACGACGGTGGGGTGTGGAAGGAGCTGCTCATCAACCCTACCCGCCCCGTGCGCCGCATGCTCCTGGCCGGGCTGGGGCTCATGTTCATCCAGCAGGCCACGGGCGTGGACTGCGTGGTCATGTACAGCCCGCGGGTGTTCGAGCGGGCGGGCATCAAGTCCAAGACCAACTCGCTGGGCGCGTCCATGGCGGTTGGCGCGTGCAAGACCTTCTTCATCCCCATCTCGACGCTGCTCCTGGACCGCATCGGCCGGCGGCCGCTGCTGCTGGCCAGCGGCGGCGGGATGGCCATCTTCCTCTTCACGCTGGCCACGTCGCTGCACATGATGGACCGGCGGCCCGAGGGGGGAGGCCGCGGCGCTGGGCGCCGTCAGCATCGCCGCCATGCTGTCGTTCGTCGCGTCGTTCGCGTCCGGGCTGGGCCCCGTCGCCTGGGTCTACTGCTCCGAGATCTACCCGCTGCGGCTGCGCGCGCAGGCCGCCGCCATCGGCACGGGGCTCAACCGGATCATGAGCGGCGCCACCACCATGTCCTTCCTCTCGCTCTCCAACGCCATCACCATCGCCGGCAGCTTCTACCTCTACGCATGCATCGCCGCCGCAGGGTGGGTGTTCATGTACTTCTTCCTGCCGGAGACCATGGGCAAGAGCCTGGAGGACACCGTGAAGCTCTTCGGCAAGGACGCGGACGACGAGGACGTCGGCGGCAGCCGTCGTCACGTGCCCACGGCCAGTAAGAAGCCCGACACTGAGCTGAGTGCTCAGCTCAGCACCGAGTAATGTGCCATGGAACGCGTGCGTGTCAGCACACGTGTCGTCACGAGTGTGGCCGAAGCTTATGTTCCGTAAAGCTTCGATGATTGAGCATATAGTGCTAGTAGTATTTTGTGAGCTCGTGCGTGGTGAATCTTTAATTTGTACAACCCGTGCCTTTCTTCATTTTTTAGATTTTATTAGATTTTTTTGTCGATCTCGTGGCATAGTGCGTTTGCGTAGGAGGGATTAGGGACTGCATATATATATATCACCTGATATTCCACGTGTAAAAATATATATCTGCCTTGTGCGCCCTCTATGCCGTCATCGCAGATATTTTCACGAGCACAATCGGAGTGTTGAGTTCTGCTGTGTGACAGTGTGCGCATGGTGAATTGGTGATGATATTGAATGAATTAGCTAATTAGTGTGAGCTCGATTTATTTTAATGCACAAAAAGTTTAGGCATCTTTATATTTAATTAGTTTTAAATTCTAAACCATTTAACTTTTTTGACCTCAAGTTTGACTACATGTCTTATTTAAGAGTTGTGCAAAATATTTGTTGTGGCTTTACTTTATCAATAATTTTGCTTTAAAAATAACTTAAGTTTAACTACGTTTGTATAATTTTTTAAATAAGACAGGTAATCAAATTTAAGATAAAAAATCAAATATAAAAATATAAGTTGAGAGTTAGGAGTGTGAGACCGGTGGCTGGCGTCATTTTTATCATTGGTTTCTAAATTACACCTTCATGCAAACCTGCTGCTGATAGAATTCTCAACACCTTTGGGTTGTTCGCAAGTCAGCATGATTGTTTCTGATGAGCTTAAACACTTTTACGCCAGCGTGACAGATATTTTATGTTTCGGTAGTGTGTGACTCGGATGCGATGGCAAAATTATTGTACTCGCACTCTTGTCATCCTAATCAGTACTATGAAACAGAATATGCTTTGCAAACAGATCAAAAAGCATCTTTACGAAATCTACCGTCCTTTCTCACCTATTTTCTCCGTCCTAGAAAGAATGCTGTTTTTTTTATTTTCAGAAATTATATTTGATCATTCATTTTATTAAAAATTTATACATGTTATAAAAAAATAAATTATTATTAAGTATTTTTTTTTTAGAATTACACAACATGATAAAAATTTGTACATGTACTACATACTGCTGCAAATCTGCAATGTATTGTTCGGTTCGTGAAAAAAGTTGCATTCCCTGCACTTTGTAGCGTTTCGTTTGTATTTGACAAATATTATCCAATCATGGCCCAACTAGGCTCAAAAGATTCGTCTCGTGATTTACAACTAAATTGTGTAATTAGTTTTTTTTTTACTTACATTTAGTGCTCCATATATAAGGGTAAAAATTGATGTGATGGAGAGAGAGTAGAAAAAATTGCAAATTTGGAAGAAACCGAACAAGGCGCTACTATAGGGTGTGTTTGGTTCGTTTTCTGCATGAGCTTGGCTAGCAAAACTAAGCCAGGCTAGGCTAAACCTGTCCCTAGCAAGCCAAGCTATACTTGTTTGGTTGTCTGCGCCATCTAAACCTGGCTAGCCTCAAAGTGTGTTTGGTTGCCGGTTTGTTTCGATACAGTCACCTATTCTCCAAATTGGTATGCTTACCACCGTTCAGGAATTTCGTCGAACGATTGATGGGCATGCATTTCGTCCAACTGTTGAACAATAGACGGGCAGGCACACAACACGCGAGGGTCATGAACCAACAAGCAAGCAATCAAAGAAAACAAACAATCGATTGCGAGCACGACAGGCCAAAGGTGCTAGCAAGCATGTCGAACGAGCACGACGAACCCCGCCGGATGCCCGCTAGCTACAAATCCCATGCTCTTGTAAGCTACGGATGCTCGACGACGGCCGCCACGGCGCACGCTAGCAGCTCCTGCATCAGGCCGTGGCCGCCCTTGCCTATGTGCATCAGGTTCTGCATCTGCGTTGACGAACGAAAAAGAAGGCCTTCACGTATGTATGAATGAAAGCTAACAAAATGACGAGCCCCACCGGATGCCGCCAGCTACGAATCCCCTGCTCTTGCCAGCTACGGATGCACGACGAGGCTTCCACAGGATGCAGCGCTGCCGGTGCGCAACACGAGCGCGGGCAGGCCTATCCTCTTGGCCACCCGGAACACCGGGAGCAGGCGCGGGTCAACGACGAGGCACGCCGACAGCATTGCTCCGTCCCAAAATAACTGTCGCTTTCGTTTCCCGAGAAACAAATACCGGCAATTTTTATAAATAATAAATATTATCGATTAGTATCATAATTAGTATCATCGGAAAAGATCTTTGAATCTAGTTTTTTAACAAAATTATTTGGAGATATAAATATTGCACGTATTTTCTATAAATCGAAATCAAACTTCAAAGCGCGAAAACCCAAAAAACGACAATTATTCTGGGACGGAGTAGTACATGCTTACGGAATGTAGACAGATGCATGTCAGCATCTGTGCTGTGCTCAGACAAGACAACGAAAAATAGTAGTACTAGTACTATTACTTGTCCTGACAAGAATTCAAAACTCGTACGCACGCATCTCCATTATCCAGGCTGATCCATCGATGTCAGGCACAAATCAAGAATAGCTCTAGCGCAAAATGTCCCTATTTATCCTCTCCAATCGTGCTGATCATGCTCGCATTGCTGAAGTTGCGTTCCACCAAACCAGTTTTTTCTTTGGGCTGTGCCTGAAGCCCAGGCCAAGATAGTTTAATGGGCCGGTTGCGAAGCCTGGCGTCATAACACGGCCTGTCTTTTTGCTAACGAACCTTAGTTGGGCATAAACGTGAGTTAAGGAACATTAATTAGTACGACATCTGCTGAGGCGTGTACAAAACAAGGGGCATCGCAACAATGCAATTCATATCTTTCTTGGTCTTTTGGCTAAGATCAAGTGTAGTATCTATTTTTATCAATTCAATATCTGATATGTGGGTCACATGCATACAATGATTAAATTTATTTTTTATGGAGAGAATGTAATATGGTAGCTTGCTGTTAGGATTCTTGTGTCGCCCTAGTATTGCACTGTTGCTCGGGCTTGGCGCACCACCTACCAAAGCAACCGTAGAAAGATTGAATAATAATAATAATAATAATAATAATAATAATAATAATAATAATAATAATAATAATATGTCTTGGAGACAAGAAAGTTTATTCCATGTGGGCCGGGTTTTTCTAAACCTGTTTATATTAGAACGGTAGAAAACAACTTTTGCATCATTTCTGTAAATTTTAATTAGAATTTTATTTATAATATATAATAAGTGTAAAAAAAAAAATCTAAACGGTGCGGTAGAATATGAATCTCGCGTGATTACATTGATTGAATTTGGAAAAAGTCTACATTAGGTCCCTCAATTTTTGCAAAAGTCCGCAAGTCGTCCCCTAAACTCCCAAACCGGATAAAATATATCCCTCAATTTTTAAAACCGTTCATATTACATCCCTCGCCAGTTTTCTATAGTGGTTTTGCTTTTATTATTTCGGTTGAATCTTTGATAAATCATAGTAAATCACGAGAAAAATCATAAAATAGAAAATTCAATTTTGTTGGACTTTACATAAGTAGATCTACACAGTGAACATATAATATGTTATACTTTGGTATAAAGTTTTTATTGTAGCTTTACATCCATTGCATTTCTATAATTAAAATAAATTATATAGTAAAAACTTTGTACTAAAGTATACCATATTATATGTTCACCATGTAGATCTACTCATATGGATTTCAACAAAATTAGATTTTCTATTTTATAATTTTTTATAATTTACTATGATTTTTTAAAAAATTAGCCAAAATAAATAAAAAAGACAAAACCGTTGTTACTCTAGCAAAACCACTTTTACTGTAGCAAAACCGCTATTGAACACCGAGGGATGTAATATGAACGGTTTTAAAAGTTGAGGGATGTGTTTTATCCGGTTTTGAAGTTCAGAGATGACATATAGACTTTCGTAAAAGTTGGAGGACCTAAAGTAGACTTTTTCCATTGAAATTCTATTCCAGGGCCGAAGCACAAGCCCGAGGCCACACTTCCTCACATATGGGCCAGAGGCCCGAAGGTCATTACGTTCGAGCATCCTGCCAGTTTTTTTCCTTTTTCTTTTGGTACTACTAAAACTAGAAATGACTTCAGAAATAGTAGAGTTCATTACACGAAAAGGTTAAAATGTGTCATGTAATGCTACGGCCATCATTCACATATTTCCACGCGAGTGCCAGCTAGCACATGGAGCCGCGGACATAACAATGGCCACCACCGGCACTAGCAGTATCCTCCGAATCTCCGATCAAATCAAATTGGACACTGAAAATGCAACTCTCTTTCTGATGACAATCCTTGTGTCTCACACCAGGCGAAAACCTAGGACGTAACGTACTCCCTCCGTCCCAAAATAGATGACGTTTTCGCTTCTCGAGAAACGGATGCCGGCAATTTTTATAAATAATAAAGATCATCGATTAGTATCATAATTAGTGTTATCGGAAAGATCTTTAGATCTAGTTTTTTAACAAATTTATTTAGAGATATAAATATTATACATATTTTCTGTAAATTGAGTCAAACTTGTGGCACGAACACCTAAAGCGTCATCTATTTTGGGATGGAGGGAGTAAGGCCCTCCACAATGATGGAGTGGTGCCAAACAAAAAAGGGTCCCACGTGTATAGTGTTTGGCATTGCTCTGTAATCCTACAACGTGCAAGTATCACTAGAGGTACAGCAGCCCCTGCGTAGCAGTCAAATCAAGAGTACTAGGCTCATCCAAAGATGCGTTGTGCCGTTGTGGTAGTTGAACCAGCAGTAAAAAAAAACTTCTTTAAGTGATGGTACAAAGATAGCAACGGTGCATGTAGTTCTGCGCCGCTCGTTTTATTGGCTCTAGCACCGGTGGTCGCAATGTGTGGAGCGACGCTTTAATAATCTCTCTTTTTTTAGCACTACTTAAGCAATACGTTGGGAAGGCCTAAGGACAGAAGGCTGTACACGTCCCATACGACAAAAAGACAAAAAATAAGTTGGCGTTGCCACTGAGTACATGGAGCCATTTCCGTCAAGTTAATTAATAATATTATAAAATTTAAAACTGCCATGATTTATGTGCAGGCAACATTTTCTCATGTCAAAAGAAAGGAAACCACACGGCAATTAAAGAAAAGAAACAACACGGCAATTAAGAAAGTTATGATTGCAATTAGTAGGCGATGTTTGTTTCATCCACCCAACTAAAGTTTAGTTAACTAATCTTTAGCAGAGGGTATTTGGATCCTCTAGCTAATTGAAAACCTTAACCATGCTATCTGTCATTAATTATATGTTTAGCTATCTTAACTTTAGTTGGGGTATTTAGATTCTCTAGCTAAATTGTAGCTAAGGGTAGTTTGGTCCAGGCCTTTTAGCTGCCATTAGCTGGGTTAAAAGCAGCTAATAGGATTGTATACATTTTGGTCTCCACTAAAGTTTAACTAGATTTAGCCGTAGTGTTTATATCAACCACAACTAAATTTAGTCGACTAAAGTATAGCAGATGGATCAAAATAGGGTACTGTGTCTATACAAACTCACCCAATACAAGCCATTTCTTTTATGCGGCCATCAATTAGTGCTTCACTTGTGAACTTTTTTTAGAAACATCTCCCTCCTTTTATTGATCACCAATTATATTACAAACTCTAAAAGGAGGAGAGATGAATCACACATGTCTACCATAATCTAAGCTAACTGGACTCTTTGGCTAACTGATGCGCATCAAAGCTTGATTGCCGCCCTTCATATACAAAATCAACTCTGGCAAAGCTTTCCATTCTTCTCTTAGGACCATAGCTCCCAAAGCCAGCCCCTTGATACTCCTTGCTGCATTAGCGCAATCCATCGCCACTCTCACAATTTGCTTCACTTGGGAACTGACGCTTGTATTGTCATGTGCCTATCAAAGGCCCAGTATCAGGCTAAATAAGCCAGGGGAAGCCCACGGCCTATTCCTAGCTGAGGGGATTTTTTATTTTTAATCCCACCCAAATAAATTTGCAGATTTAACTCTTTTGGTCGCGCCAACGGGACTAATGTGACTAAATAACATTGTCGCACCACATGTATTGACGTGACAAAATCTTACACGTCGGACGTCGTTTCTGACATGGAAAACCTTGTTACGTCACTCTCGTTGGCGTGGCAGTATGGTCTATCGTGCCACCAGGAGTAGCGTGACAAAATTCAACCTTTAAAAAAATCATAACTCTTTGATACGATGTCAGATGAAGATAATTTTTATATGAAAGTTATAGCTCTTGATGAGATCTACAACTTTCTAGTTTTGAGTTTAAAGATATTAAGATGCTTAAAAATTATATATTATTTCAGCACCATGATAAACGCTTACAAGAGCTTGTCATATTTGAAAATTCATATATTTTTTTGCATGGTGTCAAATAAAGATACTTTTTATATCAAAAATAGTAGCTCAAAATGAGATCTACAACTTTGTAGTTTCATTTTTTTTATTTAAGGATGTTAAGATGTTTAAAAAAATAATATAATATTGCAGCACTATAATAAACACGTACAAGAGCTTGTCATTGTCACTTTAGAAAATTAATATGTCCTTTGCATGTTGTTAAATAAAGATACTTATATATCAAAGTTGTAGCTTAAAATGTGATCTATGTCATTGTAGTTTTGACTATTTTTATTTGAGGATGTTAAGATGCTAAAAAAAATAATAGCATTTCAGCATTAGAGTAATCGTAGCTCAATTTTTTTTTTTACGAGGCAGCTTCAACGGGGACGGCCTCCTCCTTGTTCCAGGCGGGAAGCCCAGGGATAGTTTTAATGGGCCGGTTCCGTAGCCTGGCATCATATCACGGTCTTCCTTTTCCCCCTAACAAACCTTAGTTTGGTAATAGATACTGCCTCATGCGCCAATAAATTGGAGCTCTCCCGTTCATCCGAGCTCTGTTCACCTATCTCTACGCAACACGTGACGCTTCAGGAATCGTCGTCGACGGCTCTCAGCCCTTCACGATGCCTCGGCATACTGCTGCATGCCGCGTGTCCTGCTGGGCCCATGTGCCTGCACTTCTTATCCTCCGCCCAAAGTAATAAAATATAAAAAGAAAAAAAAGGGAAAAAACCTCGACGCCTCCGCGAGACCGCCAGCGAACACCACGCCTCGCCGCCTCCGCCACTGCTGCCTTGCCTTCTCCTCTCCCCTGGCGCCGCCGCCAGCAGATGTAGCATACTTTTGCTCTCTCCCCGCCGTGGCATGTGCGCGAGGAGAGCAGGGACGGCGACGGCGCTTTGCACAGGCAGGGCTGGGGGAGGAACGCCGGCTACGGACAGCCGTCATCCTCATCTCTCCCGTAACCGTGAATAAAATGGAGGTCTCCCAGCGATAAGCTTCTGTTCGCCTAGCCCTTTGCGACGCGCGGCGCTCCAGCATTGGGAAGCCGCTGAGCACTCCACTAATGACGACGCAGGCGGCGTGTCCGGCTTGGCTCTCGCGCCCCAATGTACCTGCCCATCCACCGAGAACGCACCTCGGCGACTCCGCTTTGGTCACTGCCTTCTCGCCTTCTCCTCTTTCGGTCTTCCCTGCCTGCGCCGAGGCAGATGCCGCGCACGGCCCTACCGGCGGCTGCGCGCACGGCCGCCGCCCTTTCCTGCCTTCGCCCCGTTGATCCGCCTCAGCTGTCAGCACGCCTCCTCCTGTTGCTCCTCTTACATCTGGACATATGAGAGATTGAGAGTCACCGGTGGTGGACCCCGGCAAAGAGTGCAGACCGGAACGTGGGTCCGGTCAGAGCTCAGAGATGGACCGGAGGGGCGGATGTGCTTGGGACCGGGGCCGCGCTGTGCTCAGCATCTCTCTGAAAACTCCGGCGCAGTGAAGTGAGGCAGCAGGTCGACGGACCCGGCCAGCCTCCCTTGCCACCACGCTAAGCTCACCGCTTCACAGCTCAGGTACTCAGATGTGCTTTCTTCTCCTTTGGTTTCCATGTTCCTTCTAATCTTTGTTTCAAAAAGGTTCCTTCTCCTCTACATCTGGTTTAGTTTTTTGGCTTTGCTCAGTTTATCTCCTTTGTGCCCTCCGTGTACAGAACCAGAGAGCTAAGGAAGCATGTTTTTTTGTTCCCTACTAGCAGCACGAACAGAGACGTTGTTTTGTGTAAGCTTTCTCAAGATATACTGTACGTTTTTGTGCCCCATCGGCAACAAGGTGTTCTCAGATGTTCCCTATCCTCATCATGCTTAATCTGTTTAGTTATCATATATAACATCCCCTCCCTAAGTTATGTCGGATGCAGCTTCGTTGAAGAGACTTTCCACAAATTTCAGTATGTGCTGACACCGACGATTTTACAGATGATGCTGTTTTGTCCATTTCATGTTCTGCTTACCCGACTGCGAAACATCAAATTATGCCATGTTTATTTTTGAGGTTAGCGGCAGCGCTTGCTTCCCTTCTTTTCCAAATTATTTTTCTATTGTTCTAATTCCTAACTGATAATGAACACAAACAACATCCTCTCATGACTGATTTTTATTATCTGACCATCTTAATTTAGTAGTATAGTTGGAAATTAGCTGATGGAGTTCGATCTTGAAAGCAATATGATCTGCCGTGGTGACTAATTCAGTTTTAGCTTGCTTTGTTCACTTCATGGTTGCAAAAATCATTTAGATGCCTAAGCAACTAGCCGTATTTAGAAATCTTAATGCAAACATTGGTTTATTGGTTTCCTTTACTGGTTTGCTTCATAGCCAAAGACACTAATACTATTTAGCACTAATCCTTCATAATCTATTAAAATGATCCTAGGTTCCAAATCTAGGATGATGGCTCTATCCTATCTGTGTTTTCACTCTTCCTTAAACATCTTGCTGCCAGGGCTATGGCTCTAACTGTGATAGCTTCTACGCCCTACAGCATCCAACACTGCTTATTATGTTGTTGAATTGTTTGACGAAATGTCAATCTAATATAGTATCCTATATAACAATTAAGTTTGAGTTGGAACTTGAGGATACATATTTTCTTTTTAATAGGTGCGCTGATTTTTTATTGTTGTTCTTCCCTTTCATAAATTTTCAGATCTCCTACATATGCAATTCTACACAGGGTTGATGTTGATCAGCATCTCGCCGATGCTGGCAGCAACCATGGCTGCAACCCCAGCAAGGGCAGCAACATGGCTGGTGCAATCCAAGCATTGTAACCAAACAGAAACTGGGTATGTATGGTCTTCTGTAGCTCTGCCTATACCCTGGCACAGTCACAATCACGGCCCTTTCTTTCCTGTCCTGTTCAGAACTGACTGGTTGGATTTTAGTTGTTTTAGGATTGGTTACTCTATCGGTTTCTCCCAAATCAGTTTGCTTTGTATGCTATGGCTATAGCCTAACAACCTCCTCATCGTATTCAAAACAGATGCTAGGTCTTACGTGGAGCCGTCAACATGCAAATTAATTAAAATGCATGCGATGTCTTCACATAGGCTTCGCCCAGGTATATAGTTTCTGCTATCTACAGCTTAATGCTCTTTCTGGATCTAACTACATGTGAGTGTTCTGAACCTTTTACAATGTGTTTATGGATCGGAATACTTGCTGTGGTAAGTCATGATGATCATGCTAACCTGGTCATCTTGCCATTTCAGCTCGTTATTAG
Source organism: Chrysopogon serrulatus (assembly GCA_015844335.1). Classification (NCBI taxonomy): domain Eukaryota; kingdom Viridiplantae; phylum Streptophyta; class Magnoliopsida; order Poales; family Poaceae; genus Chrysopogon; species Chrysopogon serrulatus. The sequence goes on along the minus strand of JADLZL010000449.1, from coordinate 41,772 downwards.
GTTTAAATTTACCAAGTTTGAGTACTTGCGCCAGCTGGTATTGTTGGTAGGCTACAAATCTTTCGGTTCCAGAATTACTCAAGTATTTCTACAAAACAGATAACATAAGAGTCAATTAAAATTGTGGTCAAGGTTAGAGCTCTAGAGAGGCCACGTTTTTTATCTCATATAATTCCCTCCTACAGATTTTGACTACTTTTATGATTACTGCAACTACACAAGAAGTTGGACATTAAAAGGTTAATCTGCTTCCTAAACAGTAGTACCCGTGTGATTGACAAAAGAAAATGCAAAACAAGCATTCAAAGTACTTTTTTTATTTCCAATAACATAAATTTATTGATAAGCATGATAAAAGGACCATGCGTTACCTATAAACCTTTAGTTGAGCTGAAAATTTTCAGAGAGAAAAAGGGAATTACTAAAAATTTTCTGAACTGCTGTTGTGCAAAGAAAAATATTGAATAAACCCTTTTTTCTCCCAGTGTGTTATCAGCATAACGTTGCTATGCTCAAATTCATTATTCTTACATGATACATTCAGTTTCCCACCTCTGATCAATCGGTTCTCACACCTGTTAAGGCACAACCAATAAAAGTTGATACTGTTTCATTCTACTAGGACAGAGTGACACTACTAACTATTGGCATTGCAATCCTTGCAGTATATCAGGACACTTCGGTATATCTAAGTGGCATGGACCACCTATCTTGCTATGCCTCAGGTATGGCGTTGTTCATATACTGCAGTTTTAGTTTGTTGGCTTTGCTGTTTACCATTTCTCTATTGTTCTTGGATCACATATTCCTGCTGCCGAATTTTGAATAGTTGAACCATACCTTGCGTACAGGTTCTTTTTGATTTTGAAAACCAAAATGCGATACATACAGTTTCAGGGCAGCTGATGGACCTTAGATCTTCATATATAAATAATTCACTTCTTTGTTTCATACTCGAATATATTTGCATTTATTTTGCCAACAGAAAGTACTACTGCAGATGTTTCTGGTTCCTGAGCATCATCCAGCTGTTGCAGAAAAAACCTCAGGTACTTGATGAGTTCATGGTATCTGTTTTGGAAGATGGCAAAGGAGGCTGGGTCCTAATTTTTCATTGTTTGCTTCATTGTTCGTAAGGGCATGTTAACACCTTCTACTCTATGGTTTTTTTTTTTTTTTTTTTGCCATTTAGCCTCTTGTGTTGCATACCCCAAGAATATAGTTTATGTGTTACAAATGACAATGAACGGTTTGATGTTTTTTCTCCAAAGATCAGTTCCTTTCTCTGTACATATTTGCTGTGTTGCCTCTTCATAGGTTCTCTTGATGTGTTGTGTCAGGTTTTAAACTTCCAGGCTGTTAATTTTCGTCCACACTTATATTGTCTTTATGCAGTGAACCACATTTAACAAGTTCAGTTGAAATCTATTTTATTTGTATCCTCTTTTAAAATGTATCTATCTGGACTCAAACATTTTATCCACACCACCATATCTTTTGTTTCAACATAACAATGGAATTTATATTATTTTAGTTTCTTTTTTGTGTATTTATGTTTTCAAGGTTGGTACTACCCATGGGTAAAATAGTCGCAGGATTAGTGGGTCTGCCTTATCAATCAATTTGTAACAACAGTCTATCCCCATTTATCTACATGTCCAGAGCCGGCGCAGCGTAGCGCGCCCACCGTGCTAGTAAACATCAACTATGGAACATGAATTAGTACCACATCGTAAGGTGACATGCGTAAGGCATTAAGGCACGTGAGGGGTATACAAAACAAGGGGCATGGCAACAATGCAACTCATACCTTTCTCGGCTTCTTGGCTAAGATCAGGTGTAGTATCTATTCTTATCAGTTTAATATCTGATACGTGGGACATGTGCCCACAATGATATTAAAAATATTTTTTTAGGGGAGAATTTAATATGGTAGCTTGCTACTAGGATTCTTGTGTCAACCTTGCGTTGCACTATTGCTTAGACTTGGCACACCCCTACCAAATTAATTGTTAAAAGTTACTTTGATTGATCCATTATGTGGATGTATGTGTGCTGTTTCTGGAGCAAGAAATATTTATTTCAGTCCATGGGCCAGGTTTTCTAAACCTTCGTTTTAGGATATTTTTTTAATTTTAATAGAACCATTATAGTTTATGGTAAAAATTCTACATGGATGTGGTAGAATATGAATCTTAGTGTTTTGAACGGAGAATACTACTAGAAATGACTTCAGAAATTGTGTTCGTTACACGAAAAGGTTAGGTGATCGAGTCTATCAGCTGATGCTGCCAGCCTCTTCTTGTGCGTGTCAGGTAATGCTACAGTCATGATTCACATTTTCCCACTCGAGTGCTAGTAGCAGCACATGGAGATGGAGCCATCGATCGTGCCTCTCTGTCTGTCGTGCTGACATAACAATGGCCACCACTATCCTCCGATCCGATCAAATTGGACACTGAAATTGCAGCTCTCTTTGTCTTTCCCGACGACATCTATCCTTATCTCCGATCAAACCTGAGACGTAACGCAAGGACAGAAGGCGGTACACGTCCCATATAGGGCAAATCTGAGGCTGTCATCCTTGAACATTCTGTCCCAATGGGACGGGAGCTTCGTGTTCGTGCGTGTAGGGCCGTCTCCTCTCCGGTCAGTGTAGCTGCAGCCCGGAGTGGGTGACGAGATCACTGTCAGCTTGCCCTCGCCAGAGACGTGTCTGTCTCCTTTGAGGCTTTGAGCTGTGTGGCTGCGCTGGACTCGTGCCCTTCTTCTTCCTTTGATTTGAGGCTTCAACACGGGTGCCTGTCCTGCTCCGTCTCCCAATCAGCTTTGGGCCAGGAACAGACAGGGATAGCCAACATCCAAGTGAAGGTGCAGGTGCCTCTCTCGCGCTCGTGCGTGCATCTGTGACCATGATTGCCTTCATAAAATTCTTTTGGCAGATATGAATGCCTTGCAGGATTATATTCAGAAAGCAGGACACGAATTCGGGAGATCTTTGATTCCATAATACGGCTAGGCAACCAGGTACAGCAGGTCCAATCTCTGACGCGAGCCGAGAGGAAAACCGGGGTTGTTTGCAACGAGGCCAATCGTCGGCAGTCGCGATGACTGACTAGCTGGTCCGCGTTCCTGATCCGACTGAGTCGACGTGAAAGCAATGGCAAGCAAGACTGGGCCAGGCAATCAATCAGGCATCGTTAAACTACTATCTAGTATCTGCAAACGGACAGGCCTGCAAGTTTAATTTAAATGCAAGCAGGTTTTTCCATGTCGTTTCCCCGGCGAGTAGCTTTCATTGACGCCGGGGACGCCGATGCGTTGAAGCTGAAACTGATGAAGCGGCTAGAGAGCGACAGTTTAGTCCATGCGCAGGGGTTACTGTTCCTAGTCTCCTCCACAAGCTCAGTCCTTCAGTCAAACTCGACAGTCCGGCCCGCCTCACCCTCATCCTCATGTGGCTGCTACTGCTGCCTTGTAGTACTTGTAACAGATTGGCTTTGTTTGCTGAAGAAAGAGTCTTTGGATGTACTGGTCTTGCTGTGCTTTGTTCACCATACACGTTCCTTCGGTTCAGAGTTTGGCCTTGTTTAGATTGGGGATGGAGAGAGATTGAAAAGTTCTGTAGCATTTCGTTTGTATTTGGTAAATATTGTCCAATCGTGGCCCAACTAGGCTCAAAAGATTCGTCTCGTGATTTACAATAAAACTGTGCAATTAGTTATTTTTTTATTTATATTTAATGCTCCATACATGCGGCTACAAATTGATGTGATGGAGAGAGAGTGAAAAGTCCTGTAGCATTTCGTTTGTATTTGGTAAATATTGTCCAATCGTCGCCCAACTAGGCTCAAAAGATTCGTCTCGTGATTTACAACCAAACTGTACAATTAGTTATTTTTTTATTTATATTTAATGCTTCATATATGCGGCTACAAATTAATGTGATGGAGAGAGAGTGAAAAAACTTGGAATTTGAGGGGTGATCTAAACAAGAACTTTGTAAACAAATTCTTCTTGTCGGTGACAGCCGATTTGATTCTCGCTCCAGGTGTCAATTTGGGAGTGGTGACACCGCGACAAAGGACGGACCATATGCAGTTCCAGGATTCATGGACATGATGATCTCAGCGAGTGCAGGACGAATTGACGATGCAGAGCGATCGACCGTAAATTTAGCTGCCAAACTAGTATCATACTTTTTTCGGTTTGTTTTTTTTCACACACCTCGAACTCGAAACTATCTTTCCAATATGAAAAAGTATACACAGACTACTTACACGCACTTTTCTTGGTGATATACTGAAGACATCAGGTACAGGATACTGAAGACATCAGATACTCCCTCCGTCTCATAGAGTTTGTCGTTAAAAAATCGTGCCCCTCTCACAAACACGTTTTTCTAGTGACAAACTCCATGGAACGGAGGAAGTACTGAAGACATCAGGTACAGTACACTTTTCATTCAAACGTGAGTTTTGTAACTATTTACCCTCGCAAAAAATCTCACTTAGTGATACTGTTTATTAAGTAAGGATATGGCTTCCTCAAAGGTAAATTTCTCAACCACTTAACCTCACAGAATCATTATGAAAGAACTAGAACAGAGAAAATCATGTTTCACATTTGTAAGACTAGCCCAAAAATATGAACTCTTTTTTTTCCCTATACAGCTTGGGATAAAGGTTAGAACCTAGATATTTGTTCCAAATTATTTTTTCCCGTATCCCATCTGATGTATGTGACTTAAAATAATTTGCTAATAGGTGCAATATTTTTATGAGTACATTATCTTTTGACTGGCACTATGCCGAAAAATCCTAGACTTGAAGTAGACTAACTTCTTTGAAAAAGAATGTAATTTTCGTTTTTTGAGAAGTTAAGCCGTTTGAACTTTTGACATATAAAAAAGTGCAAACATTCACAATACAAAATAATACCATTAGATTAGTTATAGAATATATTTTCATCACAAATTTGATATGGAAAATTAGCAACAAACATTCCAGTTGCTAAACCTTTTCTCAAATCGATTCTCCTCCACCTTTTTGTAATCCACATTCCTCAGCTTCATTCCTAAAGTGAATCGGAATCCCTAAATATGTCATAGGGAATTCTTTGGGTCTATATTCAAAAAGTTCAGTATATTGTTCTAGGCATCACCAGACCCACCAAAGCAGTACACTTAATTGTTATGGAATTAGTTCTAAGACTTGATGCTTGTTCGAAAACATAAAGAATTTAATGTTTAAAATTTAGAGTTTTATCTAGATCATTTTTTTCGTAAAGAGTATTGTGCCATTGGCATATTGCAGGATTGACAAACCACCATCTATTATATATTGCACCAATTTACTTAAATGCTCATCTTCTTTGGCTCTATTGATTAGGGTTGTAAACATGTCTATAACAATGTCGAATAAAGTAGAGATAATGGTTCTCTTTGACGAAGGTGTTTATTTGTTTGGGAAAAGTGCCAATCTCATCATAGTTTATATTCATTGCTACCACTGGCTTTGTGATAGAGGTTTCAACCCATTGAATCCACTTGGACAAAAAAAACTTTTTATACATATTACATAGTGTTTGTAGCAGAAATGACCATCTAACCTTTGCTATTAAAACATATTTTAAAAACTATCCCGTTAAGGTTTTTTCAGAGTAGATGTATTGTCTTATGTAACTATTTAATCCTTCCTGTTTTTTTTTATTTCTTTTCCTCCCTTGTGTTCCCTTGTTAACTTTGTACTTGTGATTTCCCCTACTATAACGCAAAGGCAGAGCACCTACCATTATGTAAAAAAATATCGTGTCCTCTCAGTAAAAGCCGACTGACACCATACTAAAATGGCCAGTAGCCACTTTATTTAAAAGATCATACCAATAACAATGAGTAGACAAAGGGATCTGTCCTAATCGATACGGTTCATGTAGCACGTTCAGAACAAGGGTTATGACTGCAAAGTTTAGGCTGAACAACAGCAGATCCTCATTGTATAGATTTTTTGTCCTACGCCTAAACTGTGTAGTGTATAAGCATATTTTATCTGCTACTTCTATGACACAAGCTTGTACTAGTAGTTTGGAATACCTACAATAATTAAATCTAATGTCCACACTGGTAATGTTGTTTTCGTATTTCTTTTGGTAATATGAGAGATCATCGTGAGGATTTCTCTTCCAAAGTGTTTTCCTAGTTGTAAGATTCCAATTGATAGGTAGGTCATTAGTGCATACTTTTCAAATTTCAATCACAGTTGTTTACTCTTTGCTGCCACAGATGGCGATCAAACAAAGCTGTCGTTTTACAGCCCTGACCGCTGCACTTCCGTACTCTTCTCAGTAACTTGGTGCCCCTTGCACAAAGGACGGCAAGAAGAAGAATCCTAGACCACAAGTCAATACCACACTTCTGGTGTGTTGATCGTCACAACATTTTTTTTTTCTACTCAAGGATGGCAATGTATAGATAAGCAGGGAGCGTAGCATTCTTTCAATTTTAAAACGAAGACCAGTCATAAGTAGTGTGTGAGAAGAGAGACAGTGCCACTGGACACAGCAAGTTCTCCCGATTGAGTGAGAGCCACATCCCGCTCGCGTGTCTTCCGCCTTCGCCATGTCCAAGCAGCGCGACGCCTCCGACGACGGCGGCGGCATCCCTGCCGCCGAGGCGCCGGCAAAGCGCCCGCCTCTTAACAAGTACGCCCTCGCCTGCGCCGTCCTCGCTTCCATGAATTCCATCCTCCTCGGCTACGGTATGTGCACGCATGACGCATACAATTATTCATGCACCTGTTGCCATATGTGCACCAGCTGCTCATCCAGATGTGTATGTATGTACGCAGATGTGTCGGTGATGAGCGGAGCGCAGCTCTTCATGAAGCAGGACCTCAAGATCTCGGACAGTCAGATCGAGGTCCTCGCCGGCATCATCAACATCTACTCGCTCGTCGGCTCGCTGGCGGCGGGCCGGACGTCGGACTGGATCGGCCGGCGGTACACCATGGTGCTGGCGGCGGCCATCTTCTTCGCGGGCGCGCTCATCATGGGCCTCGCGCCGAGCTACGCGATCCTCATGCTGGGCCGATTCGTGGCGGGCGTCGGCGTCGGGTACGCGCTCATGATCGCGCCCGTGTACACGGCCGAGGTGGCGCCCACGTCGGCGCGCGGCCTGCTCACGTCCTTCCCGGAGGTGTTCATCAACACGGGGTGCTCCTCGGCTACGTCTCCAACTACGCCTTCCACGGCCTCCCCGTGCACCTCAGCTGGCGCGTCATGTTCCTCGTCGGCGCCGTCCCGCCGGTCTTCCTCGCCCTGGGTGTCCTCGCCATGCCGGAGTCGCCGCGGTGGCTCGCCATGCAGGGCCGCATCGGCGACGCGCGCCGCGTGCTGGCCAAGACCTCCGACTCCCCCGCCGAGGCCGAGGAGCGGCTCGCCGACATCAAGAAGGCCATCGGTATCCCGGAAGGCGTCGGTGACAAGGACGACGACGACGTGGTGGTCGTCCCCGCAGGAGCAAGAGCAAGGGCAGCCATGGCGAAGGCGTGTGGAGGGACCTCCTCATCCGCCCGACGCCGCCCGTGCGCCGCATACTGATCGCCTGCCTCGGCCTCCAGTTCTTCCAGCAGGCCTCCGGCATCGACTCCGTGGTGCTGTACAGCCCGCGGGTGTTCGAGAAGGCCGGGCTCAAGTCGGACAACAACTCCCTGGGCGCCACCATGGCGGTGGGCGCGTCCAAGACGCTCTTCATCCTGGTGGCCACCTTCTTCCTCGACCGCGTCGGCCGGAGGCCGCTGCTGCTCACCAGCGCCGGCGGGATGGTGGTGTCGTTGGTGACGCTGGCCTCGGCGCTGCACGCCATCGAGCGGCTCCCCGACGGCCAGGCCCAGGCGTCGCCGCTGGCGGGCGTGAGCATCGCGGCGGTGCTCACGTTCGTGGCGTCCTTCTCCGTCGGCATGGGCCCCATCGCGTGGGTGTACAGCTCCGAGATCTTCCCGCTGCGGCTCCGCGCGCAGGGCTGCGCGCTCGGCACGGCGATGAACCGGATCATGAGCGGCACCATCACCATGTCCTTCATCTCGCTCTACAAGGCCATCACCTTGGCCGGGAGCTTCTACCTGTACGCCGGCATCGCTGCTGCCGGCTGGATCTTCATGTTCTTCTTCCTGCCGGAGACGAGGGGCAGGAGCCTGGAGGACACCGAGAAGCTCTTCGGCGGTGGCGACCACGGCGAGGACAATGAAGGTGGACACGATGATGTGCACAACAAGTCCACTGAGACTGAGTTGAGTAGTAGCCAACAGTGATCTGCTAGTACGCACGCACGCGAACTGCCCGAGTGGGGAGTGTGGTCAGATTTGTCAGTTCGCAACGGAGCGTGAGGCAAAGCTGCGCGAACTGCACGCATGCACAACATGGACAACTTCTGTTTTCTGTAGAAATCATGGTCACACACCTCAAGAGAAACTGAGAGTTCGCCAATACGGACATATTCTCAGGTCTTTAATCGAGTGTTTGCCTTCACAATTATACATACGAATTGTTATATAGGTTTAAGATTAAGATTTGGAGTTAAAAAAAACATAAGTACAATATAGATGAAAATCAGTTTCTAAATATGTATTGTATTCTGCAACGCTTGTAACATAAGGATATATATACTCAACTACAATCTAATACATTGCTTCTTTGGGCCTTGTTCGGTTCCCAGCAAGTTGCAAGCAACTTGCAACTTTCTCCACTCTCTCTCCATCATATCAATTTCTACCCGCATATATGGAGCACTAAATGTTAGTAAAAAATAACTAATTACACAGTTTAGTTGTAAATCACGAGATGAATCTTTTGAGCCTAGTTGGGCCATGATTGGACAATATTTGTTAAATACAAACGAAACGCTACAGTTGCAATTTTTTCTAACCCCTGGGAACCGAACAAGGCCTTGGTTAAAAAAAGAGAGAGAGAAACGGGGTAGTGGCCGTGGGTGATCTTCATATATGTCCAACGGGCCAGCCCGGCACGGCCTGATGGAGGTCGGGCCGGCACGGCATACTGGGCCACGCGGGCCGTGCCTGATCGGGCCACAGGCCTAGGTAACGGCCCAGGCACGGCAGGTCGTGCCTCTTCCATGCTGGAGAATGAAAAAAAAAAAAACAATCGGTGAGACTGGACCAAAACCTGCGTGAATCTCACTCGATCGCGCATGACTCAAAGCGTGAATATTAGTTCTGATTTCTGTGTCTCTCGTGCTCGAGAAAATTCTGTTTCCCAGGTACTATATCCACATAGTACCACAGAACGCAGCACAATACCGGAGATGCATACTCTATTTTGCCAAGGACATATCCGAACGCAGCGCGCAGTCCACCTCACCGCGTAGGCCAGGCCAAGTGGCTAATAGCGAGGCACACCTCACGCTCCACGACACCGGCGACCAGCACCCTCCCGTGGCCACGGCGCCACGTCTCGCCCATGCACGGCCACAGCGCCACCGTCCCCCACGTCGCGCGCACGCAGCGTCCCCGAGGGCGCAAGCCTAGCTGCTTATCAAGCGGCCCAAGGCGCTCTCCACCACTCCGCAGATCGCAAGCCCGCGCAGCCGGGGACGCGGGAAAAACAGAACAGAGATTCTAGCTAGCACTGCTTGGGTCATGGCGGTGGCGACGGCGACTGCTCGGTGGCTCCTCCCGCTGCTGCTCCTGGCCGTAGTCGTGTCGGCGGCCGCGGCGGCGTCCGGGACGAAGAAGCAGCACGAGAGATGGAGGGTGGGCGGCCAGGTGGTGGAGAAGGAGAGGCGGCGGGTGGTGGCGGAGAGCCAGGCGGGCTCGGTCACGGCCGTGGACGTCGCCGACGCGGCGGGCACAGCGTACCGGCTGCACTTCATCACCATGGACCCCGGGGCGCTGTTTCTGCCCGTGCAGCTGCATGCCGACATGGTGTTCTACGTTCACAGCGGTAGGTGACTGACTGACATGCTTGCTATGTATGCCAGCAGCTAGCATTTTTTTTAAAGATAAGAAGAGTGTGATTTGTGAGACAGGGCGGGGAAAGGTGACTTTCATAGAAGAGGACAGCAGCGAGCAGAGTTCCCTGGAGGTGGAGCGAGGAGACGTGTACAACTTCGAGCAGGGGAGCATCCTGTACATCCAGAGCTACCCCAACGCCACAAGACATCGTCTTCGGATCTATGCCATCTTCACAAGCGAAGGCATCAACGCCGATGACCCCTCGGTAATGGACCTCAGCTCCTGTCCTCCCTTCCTCTGCATTGCATGCAAATGACAGTCGTGTACACGTTGTGACTGTTGTGTGTGAAATCAAAGCAGAAGCCCAAGGTGGACGCTTATTCCAGCGTCAGTAACCTGGTCAAAGGGTTCGAGACAGATGTTCTTCGTCAGGGATTTGGGGTAAGTGAAAAAAACTGGCACTATTGCATAGTGCCCCGGCTGTATTATGGTACACATACGCCTGGTGATCAGCAAGTTAATCGATCGCATTTTTCACAAGGTCCAATCGGAGGTGGTGGAAGCGATCAAAACTGCGGAGATCCCGCCCCAGATTATACACTACAACCCAGAGGAGAAGGGGGACGAGAAACACAACTGGACTGAGGACATCGTCGACGCGCTCCTGGGAGTGCGCGATCCGGAGGAGTTCCTGAACAAGAAGAAGAAGGACAAGCATAAGAGCAAGGACAAGGGCAAGAAATCCAAGAGCAAGGCGTTCAACTTCTACTCCGGCAAGCCAGACGTCAAGAACTGCTACGGGTGGAGCCGGACGATGACCAACAAGGACCTCGATGCCCTGCACGGGTCCAACATTGGCATGTTCATGGTGAACCTGACCACGGTAATAATCAAGCACGCGATTGATCTCAGCTTGCATTGCCGTGTTAATCTATCAACACGCCCGTCAAATGGTTCTTGCACTATTGCAGTCCTAATGGTATCGACTACGATCCACCGGTTTGTTCGCAGGGTTCGATGATGGGGCCTCACTGGAATCCCAAGGCGACGGAGATCGCCATCGTGACAGACGGCTCAGGGATCGTGCAGACGGTATGCCCGAGCAGCACCCCGTCGCCGTCGGGCGAGAGCAGCAGGAGAGGCCACCACCACGGCCACAAGCGGCGCAAAGGGCCGGGAGGCCGCGGCGAAGAGGACGAAGGAGAAGGCGAAGGCGGCGGCGCGCGGTGGCGGTGCAGGAACTCGGTGTTCCGCGTGAAGGAAGGCGACGTGTTCGTGGTGCCGCGGTTCCACCCGATGGCGCAGATGTCGTTCAACAACGACTCGTTCGTGTTCGTGGGGTTCAGCACCCACATGGGGCAGAACCACCCGCAGTTCCTGGCCGGGAAGGGGTCCGTGCTGCAGGCCATCGGCAAGAAGGTGCTGTCGCTGGCGCTGGGGCAGCGGAACTCCACCGCCGTGGACAAGCTGCTGTCCGCGCAGCACGACTCGACGATACTGTCGTGCATTTCGTGCGCCGAGGAGCTGGAGGAGAAGGCGGCGGAGGAGGAGAAGGAGAAGAAACGACGGGAGGAGGAGAAGGAGAGGAGGGAACGGGAGGAAGAAGAGAGGAGGGAACGGGAGGAGGAGGAGAGGAAGGAACGGGAGGAAGAAGAGAGGAGGGAACGGGAGGAAAAGGAGAGGAAGGAACGGGAGGAAGAAGAGAGGAGAGAGCGGGAGAAGGAAAAGGAGAGGGAACGGGAGGAGGAAGAGAGGAAGAAACGCGAGGAAGAAGAGAGGAGGGAACAGGAAGAGGAGCGGGAGAAGCAGCGGAGGAGAGAGGAAGAAGAGAAGGCGAGGAGAGAGCAAGAGGAGGAAGAGAGGGCGAGGAGAGAGGAGGAGCAGAGGCAGCAGGAGGAGGAAGAAAGAGAACGGGAAGAGGAAGAACGGCGGAGGGAGGAGGAAGGTGGTGGAGGCGGACGCGGCGACGAGCCAGAGAGGGAAGAGGAGGAAGAGGGAGCTGACGAGCCGCCGTATCGATTGTCCAAGGAACTGAAGAAAGGCTTTGGTATGTTCAGGAATGGCTGATCAGTGATGATGGCTCCAACCTGGTTCCGTACAAATAAATAGGAGGCCTCGTACAGATGACCCACTTGCCAGAGTACCACGGTTCGTACAGAGGACCACTTGCCAGTCGTGATGTGTGTTGTGATGTGTATGGTTTTTTATTGCTAAGTGATGTTTATGTTGTGTCAGTTCGTTAAACTGTGCTGCATCATGAGTTTAGACCGCTTGTATGAGATGTACTATAAATAAGCAGTTTTCAGTTCTATTTGCAAGCATAGTAGTATGCTCTATGTTGCTCGTGCATCCCTCCTAGCTTGATGCAATTATCCTGATTCGATTCATGAGAGCGCGAATCACTTAGTACTTTCCGGTTATTACTACTGCTAACTTGAGAAGTTTTCAGTTACTGCTTGCTATGCTAGGATAGTACCGTATGCTCAATTTTGCTCGTGCAACCTCCTAGCTTCATCCAGTTATCACGATTCAAATCATTTGGGCGCGAACCACTTGTTTCCAGTTACTTGCTAGCACAGTATGCTGTGCTAGTGCATCCTCCCTCGCCCCATACAATTATCTCGACTCACTGAATCATTAGAGATTTTAGAGCGCTCTCGAAACCGTAGACCGTAGTGCTACAAGGCATCCAGGAAGACTTGACATAGGAGTGCTCTTCATGTCGTAGTTCTACATAATGGTTTGCCTAGACGCACTAAGAAACTTAACCCAATGATATCCTGGTGCGCGTTACTTAAACAAGCATCCTCATCCTCCCACCGGTTTTGCATTAGCCGATTGTATTCTAACAAATGGTATCAAAATCACAAGATACACATTTGCAGCTGCAAACTATACAAAATGTTGATTCTGGAATCCGGAGGCATATGAAAGCAGTTCTGCCAAGTACCATCGACCAACAGGATGAGATATTTATATTTACTCACACCGGAATAGCTATTCCCTTGCTTGACATGCTGTCAAGGATGTCGTTCAGGGCTTGGCACAGTCCAGCAATCTGCAAGTATCATGCAAGTATCAGGCCGATTAATTATTTTTCTTGAAAAAAATAATTGGCATAGGTGTCAAATCGCAGGAAGTTACGGACACAAACGTGAGGCCTCTGTGCTACAACTACGAGTGCAGATTTGTCTGCGTGCATTTCTTTTCAAATTTCCATGACATGAAACGCTTGTGTTACTAACCTGCTGATCCCATTGCTGAAGCTCTTCCGTGTCATCATCAAAATGAATCACAGCCTCAACCTGTGAACCAACAGAAAATATTTGGGTGAACATGACATTTGCAGAATTATTTTTAGGCTTCAACATCAGATAGGGTATTTCAAGAAAAGAACAAGTTTACGCACCTGATCAATCGAACCCCGCATTCTATCCTCATAAATCATCCGGGATGCTATCTTCTCAGCCTGTCAATATCCAATATTGAGAACTACGATCACGATCAAGTTTGGATAATCGCAAAACATACTGGAACCTTGAATTCTATCTGTAGTCTGGTACTCAGAATATAACGGATTCATCTACAACACAGCTTTTAGGTGCTGCACATATAATGTTTAAATAAAATATGAGCACATATGACCAATGTAAGCAAGCAAACACGGAATTATACATCACATATACCCTGAAAAAAACTAACTATAAGCTTGGTAAACTTTCTAGCTCATGGGAAATAGAACTATACGTGGTGCATAATTACTAGATCTTCACTGTAATTTTCCTCATATCAAAACAAAGCTAAAACACTTCAGATTGATGTGTTGAGAAGATGTGAAGATAAAGTGATAAATCTCTGCAAAGGGGCTTACCTTCCTTGGATCAATCCCCAATAATGTCCCAAGCTCATCAAAGCTGCAGAAATAAGATGGTCAATTAGCATGATTAAAAAAGGCCGTACCCAGTGCAGAGAGCTCCCGCTCTGTGCGGGGTCTAGGGAAGGGTGTCATCGCCAGACCTTACCCGCACACTGTGCAATGTGCGGAGGCTGGGGCTCGAACCCGGGACCTTCCGGTCACAGGCGGTAAGACTCTACCGCTTGCACTAGGCCCGGCCTTCTGTCAATTAGCATGATTAGATCCAAATAATGAATTTTAAACATGTGCATGTCAGTTCACCTGATATTTGTGTAAAGTTTACTGGCACTAAGGAGATTATGCTCGATCATTGCTCGGTCAAGCACAGTCGACTTATCTGGTAATAAAGCTTTCTGTAGATTGATACAAAACGAACTGTTAAGACATCATATATAACAAATTGTTTTAAAACTGAGCATATAGAGGTCAACTAACTTGATGTGGCCTCAACTCCTCTGCAAATGCATCAATTTCTGGTTTCCTCAAAATCCTTTCAAGATAAACCTGAAAGATTTGGACAACATAAAAGAAGACTTATCATTATCAGTAAAGAAAAATTACATTGCAGGATATAATGCCTAGAGGTTAATTACTAATAACACAAACCTTCTGCAGTATTGGGTATATCTTCAACTTTGAGCACCTTTCGTCCTGAAAGGGGCATAACGCAATAAGAGGCAAAATAAACACAGTGTAAATACAGAAAAAGAGACAAACACATATAACATGTGGGCTTGCAGGCTCAAAGTTGAACTTAAACATCTAGATTACAAGACCTGTAAATGCATATATACACACTGGTTGGCACTGCAAAAGACATGAAATCTCCCAGCTCAAGCCAGAAGCTGGAATTTTTGTCAACCCATATTTACCAGAAAAGATATAAGCACCCAGATTAATTGGTATTTGCTGCATCACCTTGACAGAGAACGAGTTAGATGAACACTAAAGTTTACAGCTCGAATAAACTATAATAAGATAAACGTGGTACATGACATGAACAAACCCAAAGCATTTAAAACTCAATACAGCTAGAGAGTTGTATTCCGTTGCTCACAATTGCAAAACACAGCTGAGGGTAGGTACAGCACGTAATCCAACTACATCGAGATGAGAATGAGATGACAAAAACGATACCTTGTACAGAGTAGCAAGAACACGGGAGCGTTGTGGACCAGCACCAGCCAATATTGTGCACGTCACAGCAGCACTAAGAGCTTGCTCCAGTGCATTTTCATCAATCTCTCTGGCATCATACGCAATTTAGTATCCATCAGAACCACCATTGCAGTTTAGAAGAAAACAGGAAGGCCACATGTCTCATTAGTTGCAAAATTAATCACACACAACCATTGTACAAAAACTAAAAATGATACTTATATACGAAATAATAAATACATAAAGCAAATGAAATAATGAGAAATAACAATAAAGGCATAGTAATAGAGATCAGGCACCAGCAAAACAGATGGATAACCATGCAGAATAACATTTTAAGGCTGCAAAATCAATCACAACAAATGTCCAAAACAGCAAAATGTTGCTTGTGTATGAAATAGTAAATACATAATATGAGTGAAATAATAAGAAATATGAATGAAGGGCATAGTAATAGAAAACTAGGCACTAGCAAGACAATGGATAACCATGCAAAATAACAATTTAAGGCTGCGATGAAAAGAACATATAGCAAATCCTTACTCGTCTCCAATCTTGCGTTGTTCAATTTGAGAGATATCATAATATCGAAGTGCAGCTTCCAGGAATCTTCTTTTCAGATCCAAAATCCTTGCATAACAGACCTTGAAAAGGGGAAACAAATAAAATACAGAATCAAGCTGTTGCCTAAAATGTTTAAAAAAAAAAAAAGAAATGTTCCACTGTACCCAAAATAACAAACCTTGTACTGTAAGTTTAGAACTTCCTGGTGGCTATTGGTGACCAAAAATGAAGCCTTGTTGATAAACGCCTCAGCATTCACTGCATCATCATCCTAAAAAGTGAAGAACTAATGAGTTCACCAATCACTGTGCATTAATGACAGACCAGAAAACAAGCACAAACCTCTAAATAGAGTCGTGCGATCTGGACACACTTGGATAATTTGTTGGTGTCATCAAGCATCCTGATTGAAAGGAATAGGCCAGAACTTTCGTGTCAATATGTAAAATTCCATTCGTATTACATGAAAAGAGTCAAGACAAGTCAGTTTGTACCTGATTCCTGAGTCCAAGTCAATCCCACTAAGCATTTGTGCTGCTTTTGACCATTGTTGTTCAGACTCATATAGCTCTGCAAGCTTCTCTCTAATCACTACCACCTGTGGATAAACAATCAGACAATTTACATGTAGCAATTGTTACAACAGTTTCTTTACAAATTACCAACTAAGGTCAGAGATGGTGTGAACTACACATTATTTCAAATCCAAATCCAAGCTCATATAAACAAGCATCGTGTGTTTGTAGACAGCCAAAAGTGATAAAAGCATTCTGGAGAAATTTTATTCAGTACATGTGAATAGAATGTGGCACTACTTAACCTTTTCCCCATGCTGTTATGGAGAAATTTTATTCTGTAAATGTGCAGGTCTGATATAAAGATCATAGTATGTGTGGACATAGTATGTGTGGACATGTCAAGTTCGAAGCATAGTTTCTTCCATCATTGTGATCATAGTATGTGTGGACATGTCAAGCAAACAGCACACCACAAAAAAAGAGAGAATTCAGTGCAATATAAAGATGAACAGAATAAGGTGTCATTGATATAACTACCATCTTCCTTTCTTTGCAAAAGACTATCAAATAGCCTTTATGGTTAAGCATGAAAATTAACAATAACATGTGTTCTGAATGCACATAGCATAATGTATCAAATAACATGCTCCCTCCTTATAACATGTGCTCTAGCAGCTTGACACGGATAAGGCCATAGCATAATGTATATTACAACTCAAACAAGAAGACAATTTAACAATAACGTAACAAGAAGACAATTTAACAGTAACATGATACAGGAAACCTATTGATGCATATATTTCTGAACGCACATGAGCACGTATCATGTGGCAGCATGAATGCCAGTACGGTGTTCCCATATATCCATTCAATACATGATTACAAAGAAACAGAACATGAGAACACATGCTCCAATAAAAATGGAAACATGGCCACCCAAAATAAAAGACCACTCCAAGTATCCTATTCAAAATACAATGCCAAAGTTTACTGCTATCTATATTTATAGAAATTAACAGCTTACTAGATCAATCAATATGTACAGATTCAAAGAGGAGAACCATGAGGCACTAACAGCATGAGGACCTCTACATCAACAACTACCACAAACTACAATACAAATCATCAGGCGGACTGATAAATTTTAGAGCACCACCCAGGAACTTAAATTTTCTTTTCTCTCCATGTTTGATTAGAGTCTAAACTATGAAGTTACCATACAGAAATAGCAGTTGCTAGCATTGAGGTCTTCAATTGTTGTTGCATCATCCCTTCACTAACACTAACAAAAGAATTCAAAACATTACAGGCACATGACTCACAAATAATATCACAAACAACTAGTCCCATACTCCCATTAAGGCACCCATGTCATACAAAGGGTTCTCGAGTGGCTATAACAAACTGGCAATCTAAACTAACTCGGCAACCAAATGCAGTACAACATTTAGGAGCATAATATAGTGTATGTGGGATTTGAAAGTAGTATTCACAAGGGCAAAGGTTGCCAACCTGCTCCTCGAAGGAGACCACGCGCGGCTGGATCTGTGTGAGCGCATAGTGGGCGACCTCCTTCTGCGCGTCGGATTCCAGCTTCCCCAGGTCCTGAGCGAACGTCTGCAGCAACTGCCGCGACACCACGAGCGGGACCTCGTCCGACACCACTGCAATCGCATCGATACAACAATTAAGCACAGAGCAAGATCAAAATCGCCAAAAATCTAGAGCTAGGGTTCTAGATTAGAGTGCATTACTGTGGTCGAGGAATCGCTTGGCCTGCGAGATGTCCGGTGGGGAAGACGAGAGGACGGAGGCGAGGATGTGGCGGTACTGCTCGATCTTCTGGCGCTGGTCGGCGATCGCCGCCGCGCTCGCGAGGGCGCCGTCCATGGATTCTACCGGCGCGGGTAGCCTGAGGGTGGAGGGGTTGGAGGGTGTGGCCGGGGCCGGAGAGGGGGACGGAAGCTAGGGTTTTGGCGTTCGATCTGCGGCGAGATGACAGACAGGAGAATTCGTGAGGTGTTTTGCGTTTTTGCACAAGAAGAAAACGGCATAAGGCTTGGAATTATAATATGGGCTTTGTGTTTTACCCTGGGCCAAAATTTTGAGTACGCCGTAAGGCCTAAAACGCACTTACGTTGCGCTTTGGGCTTACTACTTACTACTAGTACCGTTTCAAAGTGGTCTGCATCTAGCCCATTCGGCCGGCTTGAATTCTATCCTGCCAAAAAAGACTTCTCAGTTTCGTTCAGGAACGAGGGACGTGGTTAGATTTCTTGTGACCTGATTTTAAGTCATCCATTTACGTAAATCTTCGTGATTTTTAAATTTATTCTAGAATTTAACAGTACCCATTTTTTTGGTAAGTAACATCTGCATCTAGTGTTACTAAAAAAACGACTTTTCAAGCAAATAAAAATAGAAAAAAAGTGAAGGACATGTCGCCGTTGCAGTTTGCAGCTTATAAACAACTGATTGAAGGTGTCACTTCGTTTTCGGATCAGCCCCTGAACAGTACAGCAGATAGGCCTCGGCATGTTGGGATCAGCCCTTGCCTATCCATCCGTGTAGTACGATCGCAAAGCCTTCTACAATCATCGATACTCCTGGCAGCACCAGCGCCGTATGGTCGAACGATGGCCGACCGCTGATACAGCCTAGCAGCAGTTAATTCCGTCTTCCGGTACCACATGTACAGTACGAGTATTACCAATAGATACCAGACCAGCCGTCCACCCTGCGGCTGCGACCGGCCGGGACGGAGGAAGAGGAATCCGACCACACCCAACCGGCGTTTTTCGCGTTGCATTCCACCTGTCCTGGTGGCCCGTGGCCGCCCGCCCTGTCCTCCGGCCGCCTCATAACTCCTCGGCGACGATAAAAGCTGCACGATTGGATTCCTTGTCCAACGTGCTGGAACCACATCAATGTTGTGTTGCATGCGCGCACACTGGACCCGCGCCGTCGTCCGTCACCGTCAGGCTGGCACGAGACGAGACCAGGTGCAGGACCACTGGAGCAGCAAGCAGTCCTGCACGCGGCGGCAGGAGTAGCAGCGACAGCTCCGATCACCTCGCCTACGAGTTCAATGCGCGACCCCGCCCCGCCCGCGGCATCATCCGGCCGCGGCGCGTTCGCGGCTTTGCGCTCGCGCGCCCTTGGGATGGGATGGATGGGACACCCGCTCGTGCGCTCGGCGGGGGCGTGGACGACGCGAGGGTCTCCTGAAGAGTGGTCCGAGACCCGGGGAAGGGGAGAAGGCCCCGGCACTGCGGCCATTGCCCGCCGGAGCCGGCGATCGGGACGCAAATTTCTTGCAAGCAACCGCACAGGCACAAGGGGCACAGGCGGGCACAGCGCAGGCAACAGTGTCCCCTGCCGTGGATCGGCAGCGGGACTGTGGGTTTCTGCCTTCTGCCATGCGAGCACGAGCAGCCTGCCCACTTGCCCAACAACACACACACACAACAAAGGGTCTGATGATTGGTGACAACCCGGGCAGGAAATTCAATTGCCCTACACATGCCACGGCCGCGTGCGCGCACCAGGAGTTCAGGGATCAGAAGTCAGAACACACACGGCCCGTTTCTCACACACACCGCACGGACACATCTCGCCCGTCCCTGTGTGAGTGTGTGTGTGCTGATTGCTGCAACGGTCGCACGGTCAAGACGTCCACAGCTTCCTCCTGCATGTGCACAGCGTGTCTACACAAGCGTAACAGTAAAACTAATACGAGGGCACGCTGGCTATTATGGACTGCTTGCGTTCGAAGTAATTGCTCTTGACTTTTCCACGGGGACTTTTGCAGTTTGCCAGCAACGGTGGCGGTACCCGGCGATAGCGCACCGAAAATGACCAGTCAGGGATATATATGATGATCGTTTTTAGGGTCAAGTTTTGCAGTAGGTGAGGAGCTATCACCTGTCACTAAATTCAGAACAGTGTGCTGGAGTTGATTGAGTTGGTGACGAGGCTCCTCGATGGTATGGTCCCCAAGTTAGGAGTATGGAGTCCAGTCCCTGCTGGATGCACCCACACACCTCTTGCCCTCCGTCCCAGATGAAGCTTTTCTGTAATCCAAGAACAGAAACATGCGAAACAACTCTGGAAAAAAGGCTTTCAGGTACGACTCACCCGATCTGACGGCCAATTCCAATCATGGCAGATACAAGTAGTACAAGAAAAGAACAACAGCGCGTTACCAAACCCAAAAGAAAAAACGTGGTGAACCCGAGAACACCTCACCCGGTTTACAAGCAGGGGAAGTTTTATCCCGTGCGACAGCGTTGGCCGCGCGACACTGCCTGGAACTGGGATTTGGACACGCGCGTACGAGTATTCAGAACTGCTTCCGTTTGAACGTACGTGCACTTGACTGCATGCCGTAATAATTGACTGAAGGCGGTTCAAATCATGCGCACAAAAACCTTCCCCCGTGCGCGTCTGGTGCTGTTTGCCGGGCAGGTCATCGAGAGATGGCCGATCCCGGCCGTTGGATCGAGGCACCGCCGCCTAGGTGCCGCCCAAAAAGACCATGAGAAATTGGCCCGATGATCTAGCGGCCAAGGCACCACACGTACGTACTACTAGAATATTCAGAAGGAGAGTGATGGACCAAAAAGGCTACGACTGGAGGTATCAATCGCCTTGTTTACACAATATTACTATGTGATTATTTATAATAGTATTTACTCCTACGTACCACATGTGCGTCGAGTAGTACTTTCCAAGATTCATGCACTTGTCTAGCGTTAGCGATAATAAAATCATGGAACGCAGCGCCGCGCTGAACAAACTCCGAATCTTCCATGTCCATCACGATGAACAAACAAACACGCAAGCCAAATCAAACACTTAAAAATAAGCAGATGGGGACAAGAGGAGGTTCCCAAGCAAGCACTTCCAGACCTCCACTTTCCCAAAGCTTCCATCCAACGTGAGAGTGAGACGACCGAGTGGGCCAGGCTGCACGCCCGGTCCCACTCGTCAGCTTCGTCAGACAATTCCGACGATCAGCAGCGCCCTGACGGACGGAGAGACAGCAACAGGTTAAGATAAGTGAGGTTATGATAAGCTAGCTAGCTAACCGGTCTGACAGAGCGGTTAAGTGAGCTAAACGAGATAAAGAATAATTGCAGTGGATTAGAGACCGATCACCGATCGATGCGCAAGCTGTAGGAGAGCTGCGTGCGCAGCGCAGGAGAAGCGGCGGGCGCAGATAAAGCCAACCGCGTAGTCAATGGTGGTGATGATGGCGAAGGTCCGGGAAAGAAAACCCCGCCATGCCGGCTTTTTGGTAGTATCTGCCACCACCCGTCGTCTCTATCAGCTTCGTGGCGTGCCGGTGCCGCCCGGCTGCCAGGCGATGCGTTTGTCAAATGCTATGGAGGAGTAGGACTGTAGGAGTACGAGCTACTGTATATTAGGCTCGATCGGCCGCATGGAATATAATATAAGGCCTTGTTTAGATGACCCTCTAAATTTCAAGTTTTTTCACTCTCTCTCCATTATATCATTTTGTATATAGAGTTTAAATATAAATAAAAAATAATTAATTGCACAGTTTTATTGTAAATCACGAGACGAATCTTTTGAGCCGATTGGACAATATTTACCAAATACAAACAAAATGCTAATATGACATTAATTTATAGCCGCATGTATGGAGCATTAAATATAAATATAAATAAAAAATAACTAATTGCACAGTTTTGTTGTAAAATCACGTTCTTTTGAGCCTAGTTGGGCCACGATTGGACAATATTTACTAAATACAAATAAAATGCTACAGGACTTTTCAATCTCTCTCCATCCCAATCTAAACAAGGCCTAAAGAGTAATATAAAACTCAGGGCATGTTAATCGTTTTGTTCTTTTTTCCTTTTTCAAGAGGAAGCTACGACAATGAAGCGTGCAGACGCCATGGTGATTGGATTTTAATTAGGTTTTCGGTGGCTCCACACCCCCTACCACACAAGGGGAACAAAAGATGTTTTTGTCAACTTCAGACGCAGGAGACGACGACGTAGCACTAGTTTTTTTTTTTTAGTTTGATTAGACCGGGCAATTTTCTCAGCGCCTTGGTTTTAGTGTGCTAAAAAACTGCCTAGCCCGAGCAACGTCGTAGACACTCAGATTTTGACGCATGAGATTGTTATTGCTACGCCATAGCACAGCCTCTAAAATAAACTAAGCACACCTTGGCTTAATAGACTCTTAATACAATTATAGTTTTTTTGCGCTACTACATTTGTTGCCTTGTACTACAGAAGAAAGTTTTTTGATGGAATACTACAGAAGAAAGTCGAAGGGCAATATGCAAAGATGAGCTAGTGACCGTATGGCATGGACAAGAAGGGTTAAAGACACGGCTTTATCAGTTTATATCAGAAAAAAGACGTAGCTTTCACATGTCGCTTTTTTTTTTTCTCTATCTCCTTGATTTTTTTAAGCGTAGTACACTATTTCCAACACCAAAGCATGACATAGGCAGACAGAGTGCTTACAATACAATACTGAAATGTAGTACAGTACTAGCAAATCCCTGAAAGCAAAGGCTTTCTTGCTTGTGGGGGAAGCTAGATCCAACGTCAGTAAAAACAGTGGTCAACGAGACAACCATGCATTGCCCAAGTTAAAATGCCACGGCGACTGAGGCCTTGTTGTCTCGTAGTTTTCGTTTCATTTTCCACTAACCTCAGTTCCGTTTGTATTTGAAAATATTGTCCAATCGTGACCCAACTAGGCTCAAAAGATTCTGGATGGCGATTTACAACTAAACCATATAATTAGTTATTTTTTTTACTAACATTTACACTCCATATACCTGTAAAATTGATGTGATGGGAAAACTCACGAAAGATGCATGAAAATTGCAACTTTCAGCTCCTAAACAAGGCCTGACTCCTTGTCCTCGCAGTTTTGCCGTTGCCTTTTCCACTAACCTCTCCGCCTTTATTTAGTTGAGCTAAAGTTGCAACTTTCATGCAACTTTCAGGTATATTTCTAATCACATCAATTTCTACCCGCATATATGGAGCAGAAATGTTAGTAAAAAAAACATGCACTAATTATATGGTTTTAGTTGTAAATCACGGACGAATCTTTTGAGCCTAAAACGGATCACGATTGGACAATATTTGCCAAATACAAACGAAAAATGCTTTCATATTTTCTCACATAACTGAACAAGGCCTCAGTTCCGGTTAGCATGAAAACTCGTGGAAAACGAGTGAGACAAAATCTCCGCTAGCTAGTCTCTGGATGGCGATATATATCAAGGAAACTCTGAACTTTGATACTTTCACGATGGACCTGTAACGGGTCTTGGAAAAAACTCACGATGGATCTGGCAAATGCAAGCAATGTCCTACTGCCCTCATTGATCCAGATTATTGCCGCCAGTGTTGGTCCACTATCGCCTCTCCGCAATTATTTAGGCTCTAAGAGTTCTGTTTAGAACCCTCAGGTATATTGGATAATGGATTATGGATACCTGAGCATAGCTAAGTCTTATTGATTTTTTATTACTCCAAACATGCACATGGATTAGGATATTGGTGATTATTCGATCATGGTGGAGTGTATTGTCCATCTCTTTCATTTCTGTTTTAATTTTAGGTTGGTGCTTTACTCTTTTTTGATCATAACTAGGTCAAATTCTTTAAGCTAGTGCGTGCTTTATCAAAGACATTATAAGGGTGTTTAGAACTCCTACCTTAAGATAAAAAAACTCCACCGTGGAGCAGCTTCATAAAAATCTAAAGTTTGTGGAGTATTTTTTAGATGCTCTCACAACTCCACTATTTTTTCTAGAGCTGCGTGCATGAAGATGAAACCATTTGATTAAAAAACATGAAGTGAAACTAAAAAACGTAAAGCCAAGCTGTCCCAAACACTCCCTATGTCTCGGAGCTAAGGATCTTACCTTAAGATCACACTATGTTGTTGTTCGTAGGGTGCACTATAGCAAAGCCCGGAAACATCTCGGTTTCTCCATCTTTCCAATGTACTTCAGAAAGAAGCTTTTGCTGCTGTACCATGAAGCGCGACGCTATTGCATTCTCCTATGTCAAAAGCATCACAAGCCGAAGAAAAAATCGTTAACAGAGTGTCTTTAAGCAACAGAAAAAAATCGTTAACAAAGTGTCTTTAAGCAACGTTGCTTGCGGCAGGACGTTTTGCACGTTAGAGCTCGGACCTCACGGCACTTCAATCCAACACAGATACAATCTACAGTTTCTTTCTTTTCTTTTTCTTCGAAAAAAGATCACAATCTACAGAATTGACAAATAGATATACCAAACCCACCACAAGCAAGGGTGGCCATAAACGGGGCCTGACCATGCTCTTTCACCAAAATGCAGAATCGCACATGGACACGAGGTGGAAAGGAGGGTCAGGTTGCTTTATTAGTTCAGCGCGTACATAAAATCTGCAGGAACTTGAGAATTCCATTATAAGCAACGTAATCAAAGCCGAGAGTGACAGCCGCTTGATCACTCTCGGTGAGCAGTGCTGACAGCCAACCTTTCCTGCTGCCCAAAACAACCCTCCGTTAGCAGAAAAATCGCAAACAGCCGAAGAATATTAGACCCGCCGCTACACGACAAGGCGCCTGCCGGAGTCTGCGCCCCGCTTGACTCCACTAGCGAGATGCTGCTGCCCATCGCCTCCGCCGCCTGCGCCCACGTGTACGACGCCGATGCCTCCACGCCACGGTCACCGTGCCGGTGAGCTCACCTCCCCTAGTTAATGCACCGCTCTCGCGAGCCATGGCTTCCCCTTCGCTTATCCCCCGTCCGTCCTTTTTAGCGGCGGCTTCTGCGACTGCTCCCACCCTTCCCTCCTATCGGTCTCGTCAGTCGCCGAGCTGCTAGCTTCCCTCACAAGCAGCAAGGCGGAGCGAACAAGCCGGCGACCGGTAGCTTGGGCCTCGGCGTCGTCGCTCCCCACTTCCAAAGGCGCGCGCTTTTATGCTCGCGGCAGCTTGGTTCGTGGACTCCATCAGTAGCGCTCATCTCCGCCTCTCGCCCTCGGACCTTTCTGCGAAAGCGAAGATTCTGGTATGGAGGTGGAGGCGACGCCCACGACGGCCGTGTCGTCTTCCGGCGGCGCCGCGCCGCTGCCGCCGCCCGGCCCGCCCGCCAAGAAGAAGCGTGCCCTCCCCGGCATGCCAGGTGATTGAATTTTCTTTTGATCTTGTTTAGTCGTTTAGTGGCCCGAGTCCGAGGGTGCCGGTGTAGCTCGCTCTTTGTCGTGATCGATGGCGACGGCGCCGTGGTGGTGGTGCAGATCCTGACGCGGAGGTGATCGCGCTGTCGCCCAAGACGCTGCTGGCGACGAACCGGTTCGTGTGCGAGATCTGCAACAAGGGGTTCCAGCGGGACCAGAACCTGCAGCTTCACCGGCGGGGCCACAACCTGCCGTGGAAGCTCCGGCAGCGGAGCGGCAAGGAGGCCCGGAAGCGGGTGTACGTGTGCCCGGAGCCCAGCTGCGTGCACCACGACCCGTCGCGCGCGCTCGGCGACCTCACCGGCATCAAGAAGCACTTCTGCCGCAAGCACGGCGAGAAGAAGTGGAAGTGCGACAAGTGCTCCAAGAAGTACGCCGTGCAGTCGGACTGGAAGGCGCACGTCAAGACCTGCGGCTCCCGCGAGTACCGCTGCGATTGCGGCACCCTCTTCTCCCGGTCCGTCCGTCTCCTGCTTCCTCTCGATCGGGTCCCCTCCCCTCTCTCTTCATGAATTGCTCGTTGACTGACTTGTGTTCCGCCGTGCGCACGTTGCAGGAGGGACAGCTTCATCACCCACCGCGCCTTCTGCGACGCGCTTGCCGAGGAGAGCGCCAAGGCAAGGGCGGAGGCGCCGCCCGCGGAGGATGGGAGCTCGGCAGCCGCCGTGGTTGCGCCACCGGCACCCCCCGCCTCCACCCGCGCCGGCGCCGGCGCCACTGAGGCAGCAGCCGCCCCCGCCTGCGCCGCATCATGCGGAGCAACGTAATGGTCAGTCCACATCAATGCTTATCCCCTTGCTTCGGTCAAATTCGACGGTACAGTACATAGTACGGGTTCGATGCATCTTGCATGTGTGGGTTTGGAATGTCATGTTGTTTGTGTAAAGATTGTCGGGGAGATGGGAGGGGAATTCTCTCTCTCTCTGATGGTTTTTGTCAGGATGGGAGAGCTAAAAAAAAAAAAAAAAGGGGACCTTGTCCCAGAGCTGGGGTGAAGAGGCTCTGTGTTCTTGCACGCGTCTCGGAGCTCGATTACACCATTTCTCACATGCCTCGTAGTAGTACGGTAATAATTTCGCAATAGAGAGATCGGATGACGGCGATTAAATCTTAGGACTGCGTTGCTGGATTGTTCGTGTTCCCGGCTCTGTTCTGGGATCATGCAAAGTTGCTTCTGATTACGACATCCACGACGCCTTTCTGAACTTCTCAGAGCATTGAAATCCGATGACAAAAGTGCGCCCACGAACTCATGAAAAAGATGCCATCATGGCCTTGTTGCTTTCTGCATCTGCCGAGCTTTTAGCGCTTTACACTAATCAATCTGGTTTGAATCTAATCCTTGCTCCTGATTTGCTAATGCTTCGTTGCAATGCATGCAGAACCGGAGACCAACACGACTGAGCCCGTTCAATTCGCGCCGCCGCCGCCGACACCACCGCCGCAGGTGCCTGTGCTTTCGCAAGCTTCGGTGACCGCCGCCAATGTCAGCGCCAGCAGCAGCTGCAGCGTCGCGGGGACGTCGCAGAGCCTGCTCGGCGGTATGTTCGCCCCGTCGTCGATGGCCTCAGCGCCGCAGTTCACGGACCTCGTCGGCGGGGCTAGCCGCGCGGAGCGCGCCCTGCCCGCCAAGCCCCCGTCGTTGTGCCTCGCCACGGACGCATCGTCGTCGATCTTCTCGGCGCCCGTATCCGCCGAGCGACAGCAGTTCGCGCCGCCGCCGCCTCCGTCCCCGTCCCCGTCGCCGCACATGTCCGCCACCGCGCTGCTGCAGAAGGCCGCGCAGATGGGCGCCACCTCGTCGAGCTCCTCGTTCCTCCGCGGGCTGGGGCTGGACGTGTCCTCGTCATCGCCAGGTGCGTCGTCGTCGGGCCAGCAGCACCACCAGGACGCCATGCAAGTGTCTGTCTCTCTCCCGGACACTTCTCTGCCGCAATGGCCGCCGCGGCTAGAGCCGGAGCCGCCGGCGCCAATGCTGTCGGCCGGGCTCGGCCTCGGGCTGCCGTACGACTCCACCGGGGCTCAGATGTGCTTGCCGGAGCTCATGATGGGCCAGTCGTCGTCCCTGTTCAGCGGGAAGCCGGCTACGCTGGATTTCCTGGGGCTCGGGATGAGCCCGACGGGCGCGTCGGCGAACAGAGGTCTCCCCACGTTCATCCAGCCCATCGGCGGCGCCATCAGCATGGCCGGCACCGGCGCTGGCGCTGCCGACACGTTCGGCGCCGGACGTGGCCCGCAGGCGGCGCCGTGGGAGAGGAATCCGAGCAGCTCGCCAATCCTGTAACACACTTGGATAGCAAGCAAGTAGTAGCTGAATGAACCCCAAGCGCTGTGATTTTGAGCAAAGGAGGGATCGGAAGAGGAAACAGTAGACAGCCAGGTTCGATTAGCAGCTCGTAGTCTCTTCCACTGTCAGTTCTTGCTGTTCTTTTGGTTCTTTTAGCTCGGTAATACGAAGTTTAGTACGAGTACTACTACGACAACAAGGCTGCTACAAGTGAGCTGCTTCGCATTTCCTTCGTCATCAGTTCTTTCTGCTCTTTCCCTCACCGTCGCTTGCCCTTGTCTCTTCCCGATTGCTTCCTTGCGCTTGTCATCTTGCTGCCAGTGCCGCGGCATTAATGGATTTGGTGTTGCAGCCTGGGACGATTTCGCAGCAGGTGATGATGAACATTCAGGGTCGCTTCCCTGAATGGTTTTGAAGTGTCCGTGTCAAGTGTCGTCAGACTGGTACGGTACATGCGTTCCTCTCGGCACTACTATTCCTTCTCTATCAATGCCGGCTCTGTGGCGCCAGGTGCATGCATGTGTGTGCGGTAGCTACACCGTAGCTTTATTAGGTTACTAGTATCTCCTTGGGGTTGTCTTCTTTCATGGTGGTTGGCTCCATGACTCCGTCGACCGCTGACTACTTATTGTTTTTAGGCCTGCAGATTCTGATGATTGCAGCATCCTACTCCTACATTTGTTTAGTTAGATTAGATAATCCCAACGGTTTTGTTTACTAGCAGCGGCAGCAGCTTATCCGGCTATTAACTTCATTTCGTAAAATTCATTTCGTACTAGTATAGTATGACGGACATAAGACAGATGTACGAACTTTTCAAACGGTAGCTTGGCATGTCTTCTTCGTCCGATACAGCTATACAGTCAGCAGAGGCAGGGCGTAATCACATGGCACAATTAGTGGTTGATACCGCGAAAACACGAAGGCAGCAAAGCACGTGTCATTCTTGTCATGAACTGCGGAAGTAGTATAGTACATCGCAATCTACGGTGTGCAGCAGTGCAAGCAGCGGAGGGCAACGACCGAGGGCGACTGTGTGTGTGTGTGTGTGTGTGTGTGTGTGTGTGTGAGCCAAACAGAAAATGACCGGCCACATCGTCTTCGTAGTTCGTACGACTGCCTTGTGCCCATGGACTTTGCTCTCGTTTGGAACCATGGAGCTTGGAGACCTGCAGTTGGATGGATGCCTTTTGATGAAGAACATGGCAGAGGGCCGCAGACCGCGTGGTTCTTTCCACCGCGCACAGTACGTGCTAGATTTTGCTTTTTCAACTTGTGTGTGCGGATGACGCGGGCGGGCTTTTCGTGTGTGCTCCAGTGCACCGCATGTGCGTGGCAGATCGCCTTTTTCTCTTTTGTGTGTACTTGTTCGCGACGTGTGACGGACTGCCTGCTTTGAATCCCTGCATCGATCGACGCCGACTGGGCTGCGGCGTGGCAAAACGGAGGCAAAAAAAAGCCTCCCGCAAGGACGGACTCGCTGGACACGGGCGGCGAGTGGCGCCGACTCTGATCGATCGCATTCATATCCATTTTGCTTGATCTGGCTCCTGGTTATGCAGTGGCGGAAGTGGACCAATGGAGCTCTCGTCGGGCATTTGCGGCATTTCCGTCGAGCAGAGGCAGCAGCCGCGTTTGCACACCAACGGCATTTGTTGTCACCTCGACAGTATGGGTGAAAATGGTACGGATATTTATCCGACCATCCGTTCGACCGAATTCGTTTATATGGGTTTAGATCTGTCCGTATCTGGGTCTGGATATTCAACATCCGGTACCGTATCCGTATCCGAATACTCAAATCGCATATTTATGATGTCGATACCTAATCATATTCTATCCGGCGTGGATGACACTATCCGTATTCAAATCCGAATCCGGACAGAAATATGAAAACAAATATGGTATCAGTGATATCCGTCCGTATCCGATCCGTTTTCATCCATACTCGACAGGCAGGACGAACAGCGTCAGAATCCGAGGACGACTGGATTAACTCCTCCCTGAGACGCTCCGCTGAGGCGATCCGATGACCATCGCTGTTGTCCGTAAGCGCACGCCGCCGGGGACCCCAGGCGCGGCAGCATGGCGTAATCTCCGATCAGCGTGGCGTGCGGTCACCGTCTCCCTGGATGTCAGCGCGCTTTGGCCCGCTCCATGTATTGCCAGCCAGCAACCAGCCGTGCGGCGCCCGGCGCCTACTCGATCGGACGCGGCCGGCCGGGAAGCCACGGGACAGGGGTGGCCTGCGGGCGCGACGTGTTCACACCTCAGATGTGGGTGCCCTAGGGTTAACCTGCCTGCCTGGCGTAGCGTAGTGGCGTGCCCGCGCGGTCCGGACGGGCGTACCCTACAGCTACAGAGCGATCAGTCAGTTTTCGTGACCGTGGAAGTGCCGAATTCACGAGCGCACTGCGCCCTTGGTTGGACACGTGATGAAAACCGGCCAGGTTGCGGCGCCCGACCGGCGATTACGAGCAGCTGCACGGGTAGCTCCAGCGGCCAGGCCAGGCCCCTACACGAACACGACGGTCCCCGTCGTCGCGTGTACTCGCGTCGCGTGCGGAGAAGGAAGACATTGAGATCCGAAAAAATCCCCCGGTTTTCCGGTTGATGCCACGGGCACGGAACGCGCGTATTCCGGCCGCGCTGACGGGGCCTGCTGGCGGATGGGCGGGGCGGCAGACACCCTGGCGTAGAATGCCGGTATCCGCCCGCGCCGTCGCGCGGCGGCGCCGGCAGACACCCTCCGACCCTCGCAGTCGCAGCCTCTCGATTTTGGCCGCGGCCGCCAGGCGGCTGCCGGAACGCGAGACGTTTTGTCTTTTTCTTTTGGCGCATCCAGCATCCCGGACGCGTGCGCGCGACGTGCCGTTCGGGCGTGTGGGCACGGCGCACGGGCGCGCCCCACCCACACATGCAATGCACCCTGTGACTGTGACGTACTGGTACGGGCCTGGCCCGGTCAAACGTGTCGTCAGCTCGAAGTGAATGCCGGGGCTGGCCAGGCCTGGCCTGACCCTGATGAGCACGACGTCAAGCGCGGAGACGGAGGATGGATCGAGTACGAGTAGGGAGGGGAGCAGTACTACGTACTCCATGCATTGCAGTTGCGGCCCCATACACCCACGTGGGGCAGTTATTGCCGTGCCCATCTGCAGCCCGGCGCCTCCGGCAAACGAAGCGTCGTAGTAGTACTACGCGCGTGCGTATGCGTTGGACGGACGCCTGCGTGTACAGTACATGGCTACTACGAGTAGCTAGATGCTATGGATGGTGGACGGATGCGTGATGCACGGCAGCCGCCTAGTCCCAGTGCCCACTGTGGCCTGGTCTTCCGTTCCCGTCCGCGGTCGCGCTGTGCCGGATCAGGCCCGGCAACAGTGACGAGCAGGTGTTGCCGCTGTTCGCTGTTGCTTTGCGTGCTCCATCGAAGCATCGTTCCTTCGTAGAAAGTGGCAACGTCCCTACTGGGGTCCGTCCGTACTGGAAGTTTAGTCCAGCATCAAAAACCGCGCCCTCAGTCTCCCTCTTCGGCTCCTCCCCAGAAAGTTGCGTCAGAAACGACTTTGGGCGACTTCGATGAGATGAACATGAACTGCAGCAAAGTGTGCGTCATCAACGTACTACTAGACCAGTAAGCGATGGCGTTACGTCAACAAACACGCTCGATTCACGGGCAATGCGGTGAGCGCGAGAAAGATAGACAGACACCCCACGGCAAAGGAAGGAAAACACTGATCTCAATCATACGCATTATATATATTTCCCTTGTTCGTGGGACACCATAGGACAGTTTTAACGTTTGTAGCAAGCGGATACTCCCTCCGTCCCTTTTTATTTGTCGCTTCGCTTCTCGAGACACAAATGTCGGCAATTTTAATAAATAATAAATATCATCGATTAGTATCATAATTAATATCATCGGAAAGATCTTTGGACCTAGTTTTTTAACAAAATTATTTGGAGATATAAATATTGTATGTATTTTTTATAAATCAAGTCAAACTTGTGACACGCATCCCACGACGACAAATAAAAAGGGACGGGGGAGTACTCCAATACTCCATCCGTGAAAAGACAGAAAATCACTACACCCTTGACATTTTGACAAACTTGGAGCAGTAGCCAAACTGACTTTTGCACCCCGGAACTAAGGTAAACACATTATTTGTTTATGTTTTCAACTATCGACATCCAAGAGCGTGTGATTAAAAAGGTTGAGCAGAAGAGTGTTTCTATCCCTAATAACATTAGGCCACACATGTCCTAAATTAGGAATACAGATACTTTCGGTTACTTGGATTGGTTGCTAGTCTAACTAAAACTGAAGTGACTAAAGTTTAGTCGACCAAATTTAATCATGTGTTATTGAATACATACACTACTGACTATGGTGAACTAAAATTTAGCCCCCTTTTTAGCACACCCTTTCGATGGCCCTTGACTAAAGCTAGTTCAATAACACATGATTAAATTTGGTCGACTAAACTTTATTCAAACTGGTGATCAGAGGGAGCACAATATTACGATGAAAAGCATTTTTATGCTTTTTTAGATTACGATGAAAAGCATATCGCCGTTTCATAATTTAAGTGCAATATGTATATCAATCCCCTAATGCACATATATGAAAAGCTAACGAGAAACTCGGCATACATTGCATTGTTTTTGTAATTGGTCCATGATAGGCATGAGTTTGTTTTGATGTTTGTAGTGGGAGCGCGTTGAGAAGGTACAATTACTGTCAGGATAATAGTATATACATTTTAAAGTACAATAACTAGTGTAAGTAAGCAAGAAATTAACTATGCTACTGTGCAGTCTATTGTCTAGTAACTGGTAATGACAAATAAATATCAAGCGGGGATAGCTCAGTTGGGAGAGCGTCAGACTGAAGATCTGAAGGTCGCGTGTTCGATCCACGCTCACCGCATTTGTCATTTTTTTGGTTTTTTCTTTTTCTTATTTTGGTTCCTGATTGCTGATAAACATTGCTACATAGGCCTACTAGGCCCAGCCCACGATAGAGTCCACAGCAGCAACTTGGATAGCTTGTGGGCTTTGTTGGGTCGCCTATTGCATTGTTGCACCCTGAAACGATTTCCTTCCCAGTCTCAGACACAAGTACTTATCGCATGTGCCTCTGTTTACTTAGACCAGACTAGCATAATTGTCAAGATCAGGAGCAAACCGTGAAGAATGGTCCTATTCGTAAGCACATGTTCAAATATTCTCTGTAATCTGGCAGTGCTTCAAAAGCTGAAGCGCCCATTTAAACCTTTTCATTTTCAGTCTTGCAATTTGCAAAGACCGTGCGAGATCTCTGTCAGAAGTGATAGCTCACCAGAATCCAATTCTTGCCATTTCAACGACCATCATAACCAGTCAATTGATTCCCTTGTTTGCATCATCTGGCACAAACACTGCTCGCTCCATCTCCTCACTTCTGGCTATCTGAACTTGACCACCACAATAGTGTGCTGCATTAAGATTGCAAGGGTAGCCTCTCTAACAAACATTTGAAGAAGAGAAACGCTATTGAACAATCGCTTGTTTTTTTTTTTCCAAACAGGTGTCGCACTTTTTTTTTTGTGAAGAAGGTGTAACCTGTCTTGCAGCATTCAGTTTAGCACCACTTTCCATTTCACAAAGAAACTCACAGGATCTCCGTTAGCATAACCTCTGTCTAAGTGCAATACATACTCACAAAGGCTGAACGAGAGTAAACACTTCTTGAAGTGCCAAACTCTTCGTATTGCAAAATAAACTCCTTGAAGCTGCACAGACACACAATTCAGGACAAACCTTCTTAGCCTCAGTGTAAGTGAGTTTGACTATACCACAGCAAATCCGAAGGCTGCAGGCCTGCAGCATAAGTCTGGAATGGTGTCATGACCCACCGAAATTGTTGAGAAACATAGGCACCCAACTGAAACAACTCTACCCCAGCACCGCAGTAAATAGGAAAAATGCTCTGAAATCTGAATCAAGCACCGGGTCTCTATGTGCACGCCAAGAATGGCCGACAGAGATTTAGCCTGTATAATGTCACATGCTCCCTGAAGCTTGCCCCTTTTCAAATCTAACCTGTACTCGTATTGATCGGGACTCGAGCAGTGCGATGTGTGGCTATTTATATTGTTAGTAATACTAGACTAGATCCATTCTCTTGAACTTTGAAAAAGGAAAAAAAATCACGCTCCTCCTTTTACGACGGAGAATTACCGAAGTCCATGTCGGCCTACTGGGCCAGATTTCTGTGGACGGAGGCAGCAACTTGGACCCCTTGGTGGGCTTTCTTCCCCCGCAGCGAACAAATAAAATCCAACCCAAACTGACGAGCAGTTTCGCCGTGATCACTGATCGGTCGGCCGCACAAACAAGCAGACAGACGCTTGACGGCACCGCGCGTCCTTTCGCGGGGTTTTTAACCGTCGCTCATCAGCCTCATGCACAAACCCACCACCGTCCACCGGCAAACCGCGCGCAGCGCAGACGCAGAGCAGAATGCGGATGCACTACGCCGCAGTAGACCGCCGGCGTTACGAGGAGGCGGTCCCTCGAGGCCTCCACGTGGTGCTGCCCCCGACGGCGACAGCGGCGGCCCTGGCGAATGGCCACGGACGACACAACCGGCACAGGGCGCTCGTGCCCGTCCTTGTCCGCCGCCACCGGAGCCGTGGTGACCGTCTGCTGCATGCCGCGGTAGCGGCGAAGCTACAACGTGAACGCGTCGGGGTCGGCATGGCGGCAGCGTTTGCGGTCGAAAGACTTGCTTCTGCGTTCCTCTGTTACCGGCTTTGCTTCGTTGTGGGCGTGTTCGTGTCACTAGCCGATATCGCTCTGTAAGGCCAGAGCGAACGAACAGTGTGAGATTTCCATCATGTCGATAGTGGATTCAACATGTGTGGTGTACTATGGTATTCTGCAATAATGTATGTACGAGATTCGACTTGATTCACGAAAAGTAATGTCAGACTTCGGTGTTAATTCATTTCCTTTTCCAGTAATCCGGTTCGAAACCATGTTGGCCCGAACATCTTTTAAAATCAACCTGAGAGCAAATGATACAGTTTCAAAAGTTCAAGGAGACCACAAACCGATTTTTGATTGGTGTAGATAAGGTAAATCGGACTTAAAAAAAGTAAGTTTCTATCGGAGTCAGGAATTGCTGCAAAGAAACGGTCGTTCGGCCCACATTAGACAATTAGCCATTAGTGTTGAGCTTTTTCGGATGGGCCGGGCCGGGCCGGTAACCACACAGCCGAGCCGGCGGCCTGCTTTCAACACGAACAAAATAACGGTGAACCCGGTACCGTACAGGATGGAGCTGGGCCAGCTGGCGCTGGCCGGAACAGAACAGCACGGTGCCGTTCAAGCTCAGCCCCCGAACGCATGGGGCAGTTCAGTTCTCGTACGTGCATACAAGTAGCCTAGTTCGAAAGAGACGTTTCGAAAGAGATGCTGTTTGGTTGTCCACGTAACCATAGAAGAATACTCCACGTGTTATTGTAGAATTTTCTTAAAAATAAATCTTATATATACATAGCATTACTAAATTAGTATATACTGTGTATACATATATATTTGATTGTTTCATATCTTGTAAAAAATCAGTAAACTAATAGAAGAAAACCTATTATAATGTTTGGTTATATTATAAAAGAATATATAATGAAACAAATAGGATAAGTAGATAACTTGTATGTTAATAGATTAACCCTTTATTTGAGAAGTACTTGAATGGGAATCAGTCATTGAAACAAAGAACTGGATGTAAGTTGTAACAAGAATATTTAGTTATTCCTCTTTTCAATGAATTTTTTTATAGACACGTGCGTGTCGCACGTGCATGTCCACTAGTAGATTAAAGATTTAAAGTATTTCACATAATAGAGATGACCTTGATATTTTTTGTAATTAATAAGAGATGATATGGATTTAGTGAGGAATGATGTGTACACCTTGCATGGAGAGAAAATATTTAGGGCGCCTTTGGTTCGTGGGTGAAATGCGGGTGAAACGAAGGGAACGGCCTCGACCTCATTTTGCCGCCGCTGCCTCATCCTCGGCCGCCGACGCCTGGGATCGACGGCCGCCCTACCGGGCGCCAGCGCAGCCGAGCCCGCCCTATAGCACCGAGAACGAGGAGAGAGCCAGGGGATGGGGGCGGGGCGCCGGGGGGCGCCGATGGCGCCCCGGGGCGAAGCTTCGGCCGTGCGTTCGCCAGAAGCGCTGAGAGGGGGAGAGAAGGAGGGAGATGGAGCGAGACGGATGCGGGGACGGAGGGAGAGGCGACTATTTCTTCGTGAGAAATCATATTGCACTATTGCTGCCCTTTCCTATGCTTATCGATTCCTTTATTTTTCCTTTCCCTTTCTTGTCTGCCAAAGAGGCCCTTAGTGGAGTCACTTAGTGGGGAATGATGTGGACACCTTGCATGTAGAGAAAAATCATCTAGTGAGATTTGTTTTTCTAAGAGTTTATAGATCGTAACATAAATATGTCAAAATAAATACTAAATTATTAATTATTTATGGTGTTATGCCATAATAAAATTTAATTTACCTTATACAATCTTAATTTGTTTTCAAATCAATTAATATTCACTAGTTATGTACTAATAATATCATTAGCCGTGCTAATCTTGCACGGCGTGAACCTAGCTCACTAGATACAGTCAATTTCCATGTTTCCTTTGAGCCTGGCTTAGAGGGCTCTTTTATATGAGCTCAGCTTGTCTAGGTAGCGCTTTCAGTCAACCAAACGAGGTGAGCCTGCATGCGACGGACCTGGCCGGAGGGGATGCAGACAACCAAAGGTGCCCATAGCCTTCTTGACCAGGCAATTGGCAATGTGCTTGCTGCGGTCGCGATAATACTCCTGCTACTAGTATTAATTCTGGTTGCACCATGATGCTGCCGCCTCTTCCTCAAACGAGTCCCTCAAAATCAGGGAGGGCGCTCGCATCATCGACGGCTTTCTGCATGCTTGCTATCACTAATTATGCAAAGCCTCCAAGGGCCTAGCGGGCACATGCAGTAATAGAATAGCGACCTTGTGGTCGTCTAATCCAATCCAACGCGCGTGGTTTGGGGGCCCCGTGCACGGCTGCAATGGCATTGTTGTGGTCACAATCACAGCTTCTTCTCAGCTCTTTTTGCCAACATCTTTTGAGTTTTGGTCGACTTGAGCATAATCAGCACGTCTCAAGTCTGAACGTACGTGAAGGCAGGACGGCCGGACGTTCCCGTGATCCCTTCCGCCGCTCACGGTTCACGCGGCTGCTGGACAAATGGAACCGCGTTGGGAGTGCCAGTGCACCACTGACTACTTACAAAGCGGCTAAAGATGTTTCCTGTGGCTGGTGATACTGATAGGGGCCTTGTTTAGTTATAGGTAGTAGTCGTACTGCGTGGGCAACACAGTAGTTATTAGTATTATTTCAGTTTGTTCTGGTACTGTACTGGTAGTGGTGTCTCCAGTAATAAATTTTGCAGAAACAAACCAAATACTCCTCCAGCTGCGTACCGATACACACAGTCCAGAACACGCGTCGAGTAGTATCGACTAGAGATTGTACCTAGTACATACAGTAAATGGATCAAGCAAGCACCCAGGACGACTGAACGAGCTAGAATATATTCGTATTCGTAGGAACGTACTGTACAACGAATCATTGTTACTAGTTTTTTTTAGATTTAACTAAACTTAAAATTGGACGTGCACCTTGTAGGTGCTAGCGGAGTACTACTTCAGGCACAGAGGGAGTATGAATGCATGGAACAAAGTCAACCGCCGAAGCAACAAAATTCGAATTTCGAAACAAACAGGCCGTTGCAAACATTCCGGTCGTTCATTGCTTCATTTAGTGCATCACCAACTTCAGGTGATGAGAACGCAGTAATGTCACAATGTACAAATCTTCCCGGTGAGGATAGAATAAATACTCAACAATAGCACCGATCCAGTACAACAACAATTCAATCTTCTTCCCCGTTTTGGAAGACTAGCATTTCAAATTGAACACTACTATAGTACTACTTACTTGCTAACATTTCAAATCCTCACTAGAGTACAGTACTCCCTCCGTTCAAAAAACATGCAATTTTAGCACACAATATCATGGTTTAGTATCTCAAATTCAATTAATTTTAGATAAAAAACTATCAATATTTATAATATTAAATAAATATCATTAGATTTGTTACAAAATATTTTTTTTTTATAAATTAATTTGAAGTCCTAAATATGAATATAATTCACTAGAAATTTGGTCAAACGTGAACTACTTTTGTCGGCATGCATCTCATAGTTGCATGTTTTTTCTAGACGGAGATAGTACATAGCAACACTACAAAACCGAACAGTATGCATAAGCATTGCAAATCCACCGGTCACCTTCCTCCTTTGTTCAATTCGCATCTGCCTAATCCTTGGTCGTCCGATTTGCCAGCGTCTTATGGAGAAGAAGAGGTGGCGACAGCTACCAGAGATGGAGAAGAAGCGGCTGTGGCGGTGGCTAGGATTAGAAATCTCCTGATCCAACGGGCTTAGAAGGAGATCAAGGAGATCATGGGGAGGGAAGCTAGACAAGCAATGAGGACAACGGCGAGCGGTCTTAGGGTCCTGGGGTGGTGGATGTGACCTAGTCACCTAGCCAAGGCGGGGTAGGGGAGCTCCATGGCCACCCCCGCTGCAGAAGGTGGGGCCAAGGAAGTGCGCTAGGGTTCGTCGAGGAGCTCCAGTGAATCGTAGACACGAGAGGACAAGGAGATGGCGGGGCGGGGGCGAGAAAGAAGAGAGATGTGAGATTGAAGATGAGAGGAAAGCAAATCCTCAATCGATTGTAGTGGAGAGTGGAGACACACCCATTGCCTATACTCCCTCCGTCTCAAAATAGATGTCGTTTTGGGTGTTCGTGCCACAAGTTTGACTCAATTTGTAGAAAATACGTACAATATTTATATCTTCAAATAAATTTGTTAAAAAAACTAGATCTAAAGATTTTTCCGATAATATTAATTGTGATACCAATTGATGATATTTAGTATTTATAAAAATTACCGGCAGTCATTTTTCGGGAAGCGAGAACGACGTTCTTTTTGTGACGGAGGGAGTGGTCTGCAGCTAGATCCATGGTGTTTATCTATCCGTGGAAAGGAACTGAACAAACCTGCTTAAAAGTTGTGCAAGAGAATCCAAGCTCCTCTAGAGGTCAAGGCTCGCGTGAATAAAGACGCTTTGAGATCTTCGAATCCAAATTTCACTCACAGGTGGGAGTCGTAGTACGTCCTAGTCTATGAGTAAATGTATGTCGCATCAAATCATATCGCGTCGACTGTTTGCTCTCTTTCTGCACGGTATTTTCCGGCAAGTGAATGATGCCCCGACGTAAAGTGAATGTTTTCTGTTTTCTTAAGAACCACTAAGCAAGGCCTTGTTTAGATTGGGGATGGAGAGAGATTGAAAAATCCTGTAGTATTTCATTTGTATTTGGTAAATATTGTCCAATCGTGGTCCAACTAGGTTCAAAAGATTCGTCTCGTGATTTACAATCAAACTGTGCAATTATTTATTTTTTATTTATATTTAATGCTCCATACATGCGGCTATAAATTGATGTGATGGAGAGAGAGTGAAAAGTCCTGTAGCATTTCGTTTGTATTTGGTAAATATTGTCCAATCGTGGCCCAACTAGGCTCAAAAGATTCGTCTCGTGATTTACAACCAAATTGTGCAATTAGTTATTTTTTTATTTATATTTAATGTTCTATACATGCGGCTAAAAATTGATGTGATAGAGAGAGAGTGAAAAAACTTGAAATTTGGGGGTGATCTAAACAAGGGCCAAATGTACTTCGTAAAAGTTAAAGCAAATCACCAAAGGGTGAACAGATTTCTGTTTGTCCCCCCGCCAAAATGGAGCCAAGCTGCCAAGCCAACTCCACGCACCATATGGAACCTTGCGCAAGTGCGCGTCACATCCATGTTGGTGTTCGGGTTAGTACACGAAATAGCAATGCCCATGCGTGTAGGAGTTGGCAAAAGCTGTACGAAAATAAAATTCAGTGAACAAAAATCTGAAAGGAGAAAGCAGAGATGGATTGGGATCGAGAAATAGTGTCTTACACTCACTCCAGGTCACATCACATCCGATCAGTGAACATGAACATGCAGCAGGGAGAAGGCCGAAAGGAGCCAGCGCCGTAAACCCAGAGAAAAAAAAAGTACGGTAATTTACATGTACTACATATAATCGCATTTTTACATATAAATAGAGTAGTTGCTTCACCTAGTAGTAATTAAGAATGGACA
This sequence comes from Chrysopogon serrulatus, assembly GCA_015844335.1. NCBI lineage: Eukaryota > Viridiplantae > Streptophyta > Magnoliopsida > Poales > Poaceae > Chrysopogon > Chrysopogon serrulatus. Next base: position 1,806 of record JADLZL010000449.1, on the reverse strand, counting down.
TACGTGTGCGATGAGCACGTTATTTTCTAGGGATGAGACATGGCTGCAGCCTTGCCGCAGCTCGTAGCGTCGGAGCCTCTGAGGTGGTGGCAGCGGCAGGGGTGCCGTGGCAGTGGTGGGACTCCGGCGGCGTTGGGTCGGAGAAGATGGCCTCCCACACGTCGCCGAACGCCGCCACGATGTCGCGTCGGTGGCGCCGGTCGTTGAGCGCCAGGAAGCAGCGGAGCAGGCGCTCGAGGCCGTCGGCGTCGTAGATGCCGCGGCCCACGACCATCTCCGCCATGGACCGCCGGAAGTCGGCGCGGGGTCGTCGGAGCGCTTCACCACCGCGAAGCCCCCGGCCAGCGTCGCGGCCGCAGCCTCGGGTCCCTCCCCTCGCGGCGCTGTCCCGGCTCGCGCCCGTCGACGACGCGGACTCCGTCGTCGGGGTGGTCGACGCCGCCGCCGTCGCCGCCACGTGCAGCGCCGACGACACCTCCTCCCCGCGGCGCCGAACAGCCCGTCGCCGTCGTCGTCGCTGCTGAACCACCCGCTGTCCCCGACGACCAGCTCGCCGGGCCCGCCGGCAACCGGGGGAGCATCCTGCGTCGGTGGCGGCGGCGCGAGTGCCGCACCCGGCGCCGCGCGTCGATCTTGAGGCGGGGCGTGTCGTCGCCGTCGCCGTCGGAGGCGTACGCGCTGGCGGCCTCGATGACGTGCCAGCGGGAGCTCTTCAGCCAGCGGTACGCCGGCGTTCCGCGCGCCGGAGGTAGGTCGTCGGCGTCGTAGTCGACGGCGCAGCCGTCGGAGCCGCAGGCTGCGGGTGTCTGGGACCGTCGCCGCCGCGGGCGCCGGGGCACGCGGCGCGGGCAGCACGCGCCGCCCGATGGGGCAGCGACAACGGGCGGGTGAGCGGTCGGCAGGAGAGTGGTCGTGGGGCTGACCGCCGCCACTGCCGACGGCGAGCGGCAGGAGTAGAAGAGGCGCTTGGCCATGCGTGGATCGGAGGTGGAGCGAGCGAGGAAGCTCGGTGCGCCGGCGACTGCCCGGTGGCGATAGCCAATGAGGAGGTGTAGTGTAAATGAGGCGGGTGTTGGGATAGCTGGCGACTTGGCGGGGTTTATATTAGGAAAGCGTGTGAGAGATTGAGGGTGTTGGAGGCCGGGGGAAGAGACACATACGTACAGTGAGCTACCAGCTCTGGGATAGGAGTAGCCAGCTTGTGTTGTGTTGTGTCTTGTGTGCATTCTGCGTTCTTGCACAAGGATCTTCCGTGTGTTTGTAGTGCTTATTAAACGTCAAGAATCAGAGCCATGCGGTGTTTTTTTCTGTTGACATAGCACTAGCACGGCTCTATTCGTGATAACTTGCGTGCGTCACCAGTACAGACAACTAGGGGAGGATATTGAGTCAGGTCATCAGGCTTGAGCTGGATCGTCAAGAGCTCTCGGCTTGGCTTGGTCGGCTCGGCTTAGCTTGTTTATCGGTCCGAAGCTAGCCTACTTAGCTTGCGAATTGTAGTACAAAAAATAGAGCAAATTTTTGGTTGAGGTTGTCTGCTCCTTGCCAAATCACATATAGGGGGTGTTTAGATGCAGGGATAAGAGTTGTGCGTGTGTCACATCGGATGTTTTATGGGATGTTCGAAAGGGTATTTGGATAGTGATAAAAAATAAATTACGAACTCATCAATACACAACGAGGCACATTTTTAATTATAATTAATCTGGTATTAGTAAATATTTACTGTAGCACTAAATTATCAAAACATAGACTAATTAGGCTTAAAAGATTCGTCTTTGCAAAATAGCCACAATATGTGTGATT